>ONZH01017117.1:0-13446 GCA_900303285.1 Rhinella marina
GAAGTTGCCATATGCGATATGCGAATACCCTAATGCTCGAACGAGCACCAAGCTCGGACGAGCATGTTCGCTCATCTCTATTAATTAGCATTGAAAACGCTCTCTTATCATGAGTAGGTCTCTCTCAAGATGACCAGTATGAACAGTATATGATGGAACTAAAAATCTGTCAAAGAAACTCTTGTCTAGATAAAACGGTAGTCTTCACAAAGAAAAGGTCTTAAGCAGGGATTTTTGCTGTATTAAAATTGAAAGTATGAAAGTATTGTGCAGGTTTATCTGCACAATAGTCAAATGGGAAGCCTCTGGAAAACGGACTGTCATGAACGTGAGTTACAAATGTAAGGGTTGGGATTTATGAACTCTTCTGGAAAATAGATGTACTCTATTACTGTATATAATAAGTGGAAGACTCAGTATAACATTTACTTTAGGGATCCATCTGGCTAAATAAGGGCTCATTCACATCAGCCTTATGCTTTCCGTTTGTGTTTTCCGTTATAACATGGTTATAACGGAAAATAACGGAAACCATAAGACGGAAGTCAAAACGGAAGCCTTTAGAGGCATTCCGTTTTAATCCGTCATAATAGAAGCCTATGAGAATCATAACGGATCCATTTGGTTCCCGTTATGCAAAACGGAAAACAAAGTCCTGTCGACAGGACTTTGTTTTCCGTTCAGCATAACGGAACTCAGACGGATCCGTTATGATTCTCATAGGCTTCTATTATGACGGATCAAAACGGAAGCCTCTAAAGGCTTCCGTTTTGACTTCCGTCTTATGGTTTCCGTTATTTTCCGTTATAACCATGTTATAACGGAAAACACAAACGGAAAGCATAACGCTGATGTGAACGAGCCCTAAGGCACACTAAATAATGCAGAAACAACTTCTCGAGAAGAGAAACTGCAATTCAGCTCTTCCATAGAAAATTTAGACTCAATCCTTAAAGTTAATATCAACCTTAGATAGCTTCAATTTTCCAAATGTTTAAAGAGGATCTCTTACCATGAAATGCAGTGAAATCTGGAGGCAATATATTATAGAACAAGAGGAGCTGAGTAGATTCATGTATAGTCTTGTGGAAAATGCTTCAGTAAAACATGTAATTTATATATTTAAATTTCTCCTCTCTGACTTCAGTGATGTGTTATCAGTGACTAACAGCTATAACTGTATACACACTTATACTTAGAATGCTATTAATCACTGATAACATATCCACGTTGTAAGGCGTTGTGACAGGATGTGTCTATGAGGGAAGGTACATTCCACCTAGAATGTTGTTGGGGACTTTTTAAAAGTGTCTATGTTTCAGGTGTGTGTTAGAACGTGCCACAAAGGTACACAGCTTTAGTGGAGTAAAACCAGGAAACTTACGGTGTCCACTAACTAGTGGGTCGATGCCATTGTTCAGTAAAGGCTAGAAACAGCCATCCGGGCCTGGTTTTACTGGAGATTAGCACAGAGAGGGTGGGAGCTAATCTCCCACGATCCACTACAGGTTTCTGTTATGTTCCATGTCCACAGTTCCTATTTAAACTTGCAGCAGAGTGCAGGGTGTGTCTGAGTTGAAGATAGGCACTAGTGTGAGCAAACACTGCCAGAACTGCAGACCCTTTTTGTGTGACCCGCCGGCGTCCCGGAGACTATGGCTGACTGAGCCAAAGAGAACCTTAAATAAAGGTAATAACAGGACATTTGGTGTCACTGCCTTTGTTGCCTATGGACTGAGTGTGAACGATCCCTGACATATGGTGGAGAATGCGGGCATAAGGCAAACACCGTAATCGTATGTCCTGGATCCAACCAGCAAAGTTTAAGCCAGAGGACTCCGCTAACATGGATGAACTAGTGAAGCAGCTGGTCCTGGCGAACGCCAAACAGCGAGCCGCTACTGCCCAGCTCACAGCACAGGTGGCGCAACAACAGCAAACAAATCAGTTGCTGCTACAGCAGATCACGGCTTTGCGGGAAACCCCACCACTTGCGAGTTGGCAGCAACCGTCTGCCCAGGATAAGGTCCGTACAGAACATCAAAAGATGAACCTAGAGGACGACGTGGAGGCCTTCCTCACCATCTTTGAACAGACTGCAGAGTGGGAAGGGCTGTCATCAGAACACTGGACCGCAGTGGTGTCCCCTTTCCTGGTAGGGGAGGCCCAGAAAGCGTACCAGGACCTGAGTCAGGAGGATGTCCAGGATTATGCAAAGCTAAAAGGTGAGATCCTTGCCCGGCTGGGGGTAAATGTATATGTGCGGGCTCAGCGGGTGCAACAATGGACATACGATGAAACTCAGCCCCCCAGGTCGCAGACCTTCGACCTGTTGCATCTGGTCAAAAAATGGCTTCAGCCTAAGACTTTAAGTCCGACCCAAATGGTCGAGAAGGTGGTCATCGATCGGTTGGTGCGCACCTTGCCGGTAGCGGCCCAGCGCTGGGTGGGACAAGGAGACCCCTCCAACCTGGACCAGGTAGTGGGACTCCTGGAAAGATACGTGGCCACCCAGGAGTTGGTGAAAAGCTCTACCTGTCCATGGGAGTCACGACAAGCTTCGACATCCCGGAAAGAGCCCCGACCTTCTTCAGGGACTGACCCAAGCCCACCGTTGACGAAACGCGACCCTGGGCCTCGAGCGACCCCTATGATCCGTTGCTGGCACTGTCAGGGTCGGGGACATTTTGCTTGGGATTGTCCCTCATATACGGAGTCCATGGACTGTGGGTATGCCCGGTGGTCCTCTTGTTTTGCCCAGCCAGTGTGTTGCTGGGTCACCGGCTGTTACAGAGGCCCCGCCTCTTTGCCCAGTGACAGTCAACCGGTATCGGGTCGATGCACTACTGGACACTGGAAGCCTGGTAACTCTGGTGCAGGAGTCCCTAGTTGCTGAGACACCCCTTGGTAGCCGGAGGGTTGCTATAAACTGCATCCATGGGGATATCCAAGAATATCCGACGGCTAAAGTGACCCTGGCTACGCCGTGTGGAGAGATATGGCATGAAGTCGCCATGGCGAGTTATATCCCATACAATGTGATACTAGGAAGAGACTTCCCCCTGTTTAATTCTCTGTGGGCACGACAAGCATGGACTGTTGGGGAGCAAGCCTCTCCAGAGCTTGAACCAGAGGACGCCTATTCTGGTATACCAGCGGTAGGGGTGACCAACACAGGGTCAGAGTTTAACCCCGACAGTTTTCCCCTAGAGGTACTAGCCGGTGAAGTTGTTGAAACCACTACTGTTCCTGAACTTGAGGTGTCCAGGGTTGCTTTTGGGACAGGCCAACAACAGGATCCCACTCTGACACATGTCTGGGGTCAGGTAACTGTAGTAAATGGGGTACCCCAGAGTCCTGGGGCTGAAAGGCGGTTTCCTCATTTTTCAGTCAATCAGGAGATGCTCTACCATGTTGATAAAATTCGTGGGGGCCATCTTGGTGTCAAGAAGACGCAGTACCATATACCAGACCGGTTTTATTGGCCAGGATTGTACAGAGCCATACAGGTATTTTGTGAATCCTGCCCTGAATGTCAATTAACCACACCCACAGCGAATTACTGAAGTCCGTTGGTACCGCTTCCGGGTATAGAGGTGCCATTCGAACAGGTCGCTATGGATCTGGTGGGGCCCATAGTAAAATCTTCCCCTGGCCACCAGCATATTTTGGTAGTAGTCGATTATGCGACCCGATATCCTGAGGCCATCCCGCTGTGGCACACTTCGGCCAAACTGATTACCAAAGAATTGTTTGCCATGTTTTGCCGCATTGGGTTACCTAAAGAAATCCTTATGGATCAAGGTACTCCATTTATGTCCAAGGTGACGAGGGAGCTGTGCAAGTTGCTCAGGATAAAGCAGCTGCACACCTCAGTGTACCACTCCCAGACAGACTGCCTTGTCGAAAGGTTTAATAAAACCTTAAAGTCAATGCTTAAGAGGGTGGTGTCAAAGGATGGGAAGGACTGGGATATGTTGCTGCCATACCTCATGTTCGCCGTCAGAGAGGTACCGTAGGCCTGTTTTCCCTGTTCGAGCTGTTGTATGGCAGACATCCCAGGGGCCTTCTGGACATCGCCAAGGAAACCTGGGAACAGGAACCTACACCTTATAGGAGTGTCATAGAGCACATTGCAGCTATGCAGGATAGCATAGCCACTGTAATGCCGATTGTAAAAGAGCATTTGGTAGAAGCTCAGGCTGCACAAAGCCAGACCTACAATAAGAAAGCCACTGTGAGAACTTTCTCCCCAGGTGACTAGGTGAGTCCTAGTGCTCGTGCCAACGGCTGAAAGTAAGTTCTTATAAAATATACCAGCCTGGGCGAAGAAAGCCCGAGCAAATATATCATGTAAACCTACTAAAGGCCTGGAAAGACCGTGAGTCGTTGTGGGCAACGGAGGCCCTGGTGGTATCTAGCTTAAATGCCCTGATATCAGTATCGGCAGACGAAGGGGCTAAAATAGCAGAGACGCTGTCCAAACAGCAAAAACGAGAGGTATGTCAGTTAGTGCAACAGAATGCCGACGTTTTTTCAGAAAGACCAGGCCGGACATCGATAATTCAACATGGCATTGTCACCGGGCCGCAGGTACGGATGCGAGTCAAACCGTACCGGGTGCCTGAGGCCCGGAGACAAGCCATTGCTGACAAGGTCAAAATGATGCTCCGTCTGGAGGTTATCGAGGAGTCTAATAGTGAGTGGGACAGTCCGATTGTATTAACTCCAAAGCCCGATGGGTCGTTGCGTTTTTGCAACGACTTTCGTAAACTTAATGAAGTGTCAAAATTTGACTTATATCCCATGCCCCGCGTGGATGAGCTAATTGAAAGACTGGGCCAGGCCCAGTATTTCACGACACTGGATCTCACTAAGGGCTACTGGCAGGTACCCCTGACTGAATCAGTGAAGGAGAAAACAGCCTTTGTCACCGCGGAGGGGCTGTACCACTATGTCGTGCTGCCTTTTGGGGTTCATGGGGCCACAGTCACGTTTCAGAGGCTCATGGACATAGTGCTAAAACCCCATCGGAAATATGCCTTGGCCTACTTGGATGATATAATTATCATTCTGGGGGCTGGCAGACACACTTATCACATGTATGGGCTGTAGTAGACTCTCTTCGCAAGGCCGGTCTGACAGCTAACCCAAAAAAGTGTGAAGTAGGACTTGAGGAGGCCCGTTATCTGGGGTACGTGATTGGCCACGGGGTCATTAAACCTCAGATAAACAAAGTCCAGGCCATTCAGAATTGGCCCTGGCCTCTATCTACCAAACAGGTAAAGGCGTTCCTAGGCCTAATAGGGTATTATAGGCGGTTTATACCCAATTTTGCCGGGAAAGCAGCCGCCCTGACCGACTTGTTAAAGGGAAAGAAGTCAGTTAGGGTTAATTGGAATCCCCAAGCCGAAGAAGCATTCCAGACCCTGAAAAGGACTTTTTGTGAACAGCCTGTCCTATCCAAACCCAACTTTAAGGACACGCTCATTGTTCAAACGGACGCGTCTGAGGTTGGCCTAGGAGCGGTGCTGTCACAAGAGGTAAATGGTGAAGAACACCCAGTCACCTACTTAAGCAAAAAGCTCACTCCAGCAGAAAAGAACTATAGTGTGGTTGAGAAGGAGTGCTTGGCCATTAAGTGGGCCCTAGAGTCGCTGTGGTACTATCTGCTGGGATGACATTTCCGCTTGGTGACGGATCATTCCCCACTGGTATGGATGAGGAATGCCAAAGAAAGGAACGCTTGGGTTACCCGGTGGTTTCTTTCCTTGCAAAATTTCAATTTTTCAGTAGAACACCGGGCCGGAAGATTGCAAGCGGATGCCCTGTCACATGCATCCTGTTATGGAGCAAGTGTTCACCCCCACAGGTTTGAACAGAGGGGGGGGTATGTAAGGTGTGGTAAAGTGTCTATGTTTCCGGTGTGTGTTAGGACATGCCACCAAGGTACACAGCTTTGGTGGAGTAGAACCAGGAAACTTACGGTGTCTACTAACTAGTGGGTCGACGCCATTGTTCAGTAAAGGCTAGAAACAGCCATCCGGGCCTGGTTTTACTGAAGATTAGCACAGAGAGGGTGGGAGCTAATCTCCCACGATCCACTACAGGTTTCTGTTATGTTCCATGTCCGCAGTTCCTATTTAAACTTGCAGCAGAGTGCAGGGTGTGTCTGAGTTGAATATAGGCACTAGTGTGAGCGATCCCTGACAACGTGTATAGCTATCAGTGAATGACAGATATCTGTGTATACACACTTACACAGAGAATGCTATCACTCACTGATAACATCTCCCCAATGTACAGCTATCAGTGACTGATAGCTATCTATGTATACACACTTACACAGAGAATGTTATCAATCACTAATAACACCTCCCCTGTGTACAGCTAACAGTGACTGACATCTATCTCTGTATACACACTTACACAGAGTATGCTATCAGTCACTGATAATATCTCCCCTGTGTATAGCTATCAGTGACTGACAGCTATCTCTGTATACATACTTACACAGAGAATACTATCAATCACTGATAACACCTCTCCTGTGTACAGGTATCAGTGTCTGACAGATATATCTGTATACACACTGATAGCATTCTCTGTGTAAATCACTGATAACACTTCCCCTGTGTACAGTTATCAATGGGCTGATAGCTATCTCTGTATACACACTTACACAGAGAATACTATCAATCACTGAAAACGCCTCTCCTGTGTTCAGCTATCAGTGACTGACAGCTATGTATACACACTTACACAGAGAATGTTATCAATCACTTATAACACCTCTCCTGTGTACAGGTATCAGTGACTGACAGCTATCTCTTTATATACACTTACACAGAGAATGGTATCAGTCACTGATAACCCCTCCCTTGAACAGTGTCAGAAAGAGGAGTGATTTAAAGTACAAGTTTTACTGAATCTGTTCTCACAAAAATGTATATCAATCTGTTTAGCTCCTTCTACTCTGTGTCCTGCTGCCTGCAGAATGCATTGCATTTTGTTATGACAGGTAGTATTAAAACATGCCCAAGGTAACTGTGCTTTCAGGCAGTCAGTTATCATTTAATACTCAAGCCTTACACTTCAGTCTGTATTTGTTGCTATGGTCAACTATGGCTACTTTCACATCAGTGTTTTGGCTTTCCAGTTTTGAGATCCCACACAGGATCTCAAAACCAGGCAAAAACGGTTCAGGTTAGGGCCAATGCATTGTGAAAGGGGTATGCATTCTCTTTTATGACCAGACATAAAACCACTGAACACTGCGGTGTTGTGTCCAGTCATCGAAATGGAACAAATAGTATTAGTTGGTTGGCACTCCACTTCTAGTTACAGAGCCAGTGCTCTGTGATAACGTAATTACCCAGTATATCCATCATGGATCCGTCACTAAAAACAATGGATCTTAAAAAAAATGTTTTTTTTCCATTTTGATTTAACAAAACCACAACTTAACCAAATTGACGCATCCTGATGTCTTAAATCAAACTGAACTGTTTTAGGTCTGGTTTTGAGATCCTCTGCATGATCTCAAAACCAGAAACCCAAGACCAGATGTGAAAGTAGCCTAAGACAGTTTACACTAGTTTTGATAAGTCTCTCCCACTATGTCTATATCCACCTCAGATAGTAATTGGCTAAGTAGGCATCTTCTGCCATTCTGTATGTGTTAAGCCCAGACCTAAAAGTGAAATTCCTACAAGTACCAAGTGTCAGAACATCAGCGAAGGGAGAGCAGGAAGGTTAGCAATGTTTTTAATTTTTTACACCATTTGGACCCTTATTTTAAAAAAAAATGTAACCCTCTGGACTACCCTGTCAGTTAACCCAAATAGGTTGCTACAGTATATGCAGCTATTCAGTTTTAATGTGCAATAGATTTAATTTATCCAATCCAAAATGGAGATGTCTGAAAGCAAGTAACTCTTTAACGGTTCATTAAAAAAAGATAGAAAACAGGCCTTCGTTTGCTTTTTACATATGGTATGCAAGCTTGGCTTGGTCTTATTTTCCTTAGAACACTTTCCTATACGCCTATGTCCCTGGAATGCTGTTTTTGGGAACACTGCCAATGAAGAGTAAGCTATGTGTGCTGTTTTGTGAGTTTAAAGGGAGGGACATATCTAATGGCTGAGTAATACTTGCAAATTTTATACCTTAATTACTTTAGTATAACAATTGATAACATATATTTAGTTTGGCAAAGAACTTGATGCAATAATGGATGTTAACTATAAACCCGTTCTACACCAGGTATTTTTCTTCTGGGTAAGTGTACTGTCTTTTTACAGAAGCAAGCATAGATGAACATGGAACTGCACTGCCATAGGAGCACACTATTCACTACATCCTAGTCCTAAACTTTTTTAGAATAAACATCTGTTCTCGCCTTTATTCTCCGTCTTTGTTCAGGCTGGGTTCAGACTGAGTGGCCTTGAGGCTCTTTTTATGACCATTATTTAACCTTACAAATCACAAAGAACTCAAGCTGTACCTTGTAAAAACTTTGTACTCATTGTATTCAGTGATTTCCATATTGTAACATTTTGTAGTCGTTATCTCCATGGCATATTATTTTCTCACACTAGGAAATGTGTGAGCCATATGTTGCTTGACTTTCTCCAGTTATGTGACAGGTGTAACATGACAACTAAGCTGCACCCAATAAAGAAACAAAAGGGATAAAAAACTAAAGCTCACTATTCCATATGCTTTTGCATGATAAATCAGCATCTTGTCATATAGTGCCTCTTCAGACCCATTTACTTTTTTTCACATTTTGTTATGTTGCGGCCTTGTGCTAAAATAAAAAAAAAGTTCAAATTGTAACCTATTTTCTGCACTCAATTCCCCATAATGAAAACATGAGAGACAACAAAATATCAAAAGCAATATCTAAATGCTAATTTATTGAAAATTAAAAACTAAAATATTGCATTGACATAAGTACTGAAGACCCTTTATTCAGTACTTAGGGGCTCATTTATCAAATTAGTGTAAATTAAAACTGGCTTAGTTGCCCATAGCAACCAATCTCCCTTTCATTTTTGACAGCTCCTTTGGAAAATTAAAGGTGGAATCTGATTGGTTGCTATGGGTAAATAAGGCTGTGTGTGTGCTTAGGGTTACTGTGTTGTTGGAAGGTAAATCTCTGGCCCAGTCTGACGTCCAGAGGACTCTGGATCACATTTTCATTAAGACTACATCTGTACATTACTCCATTCAGCTTTCCCTCAATCCTTACCAGTCTCCTTTTCCAGAGCCGCTGAAAAACACCACACAGCATGATGTTGCCACCACAATGCTTTACTATAGGGATTGTACTGGGCAAGTGATGAGCAGTGCATGGTTTCTTCCAGATAAGACTCAGATTAGGGAGTTAAATAAGTGGCTCAGAGGCTGGTGCAGGAAGGAAGGGTTTGGGTTCATGGAGAACTGGGCCGACTTCTCTGTCGGCTACAGACTCTACAGTAGGGACGGGCTGCACCTTAATGGGGAGGGTGCAACTGCCCTGGGGGAAAAAATGGTTAGACGGCTGGAGGAGCTTTTAAACTAGGATCTGGGGGGAGGGTGGGGGGTAATACTAATAAGGGGGTAGATAGTGTAGATAGAGAGTGGGTCATAGTCGGGGAGAGTGGGGGGTTAGTGGGGGTTGGGATTAGTGAGGAATGTAGGGAGAATATTGGGCAAAACATCAACCAAAGTAACCCAAAAACCCCGGATATTCACTTCACAGGTAATAGTAATTTTAAAAGGGGGGTAAAAATATACATAGACCTCTTAAGTGTATGTCCACTAATGCCAGAAGCCTGACTAATAAAATTTTGAACTGGAATTAGTGATGTGTGAGGAGGACTATGACATAGTGGGAATAACTGAGACATGGCTGGATGATACCTATGACTGGGCAGTTAACGTACAGGGTTACAGTCTTTTTAGAAAGGATCGCCAAAACCGGAGAGGGGGAGGGGTCTGCCTTTATGTAAAGTCCTGTCTAAAGGACAGATGTGCAGGTCGGGGGACTCCTGGGAAATAGTGACCATAACATAATAACCTTCCAATTGTCATTCAAAAGAGCGTTTCTTCAGGGAGGAACAAAAATACCTAACTTCAAAAAAGCTAAATTTAGCCAACTAAGAGAGGCCATAGGCCTAACTAACTGGGACAAAGTCTTCAAAAATAAAAATACAGCCACAAAATGGGATATTTTTAAAAACATCCTAATATCTAATTGTGAGAGGTACATACCATATAGGAATAAAATAATAAAAACAAGAAAAAACCAATGTGGATAAATAGAACTGTAAAGAAAGCAATAAATGACAAACAGAAAGCATTTAAATCACTAAAACAGGAGGGGAGCGAGAAAGCATTGAAAAACTATAAGGAAAAAAATAGAATATGTAAAAGACAAATAAAAACAGCCAAACTAGAGACCGAGAGATTAATCGCCAAAGAAAGTAAAACTAACCCTAAAATGTTCTTTAATTATATAAATGGTAAAAAGTATAAACCTGAAGGTGTCTGCCCCTTACAGAGTAATGAGGGGGGAGTTGCAGAGAGCGATGAGGAGAAAGCAAAGCTACTAAATATCTTTTTCTCCACTGTATTCACTGAGGAAAATAAACTGTCAGATGAAATGAAGAATATAAAAGTAAATTCCCCATTAAAAGTGCCCTGTCTGACCCAGGAAGAAATAGAGCTGCATCTTAAAAAGATTAAAATAGACAAATCGCCAGGACCGGATGGCATACACCCCCGTATCCTAAGAGAATTAAGTAATGTCATCGCCAGACCCTTATTTCTGATATTTAAGGACTCTATACTGACAGGGAGTGTTCCACAGGATTGGCGCATAGCAAATGTGGTTCCAATATTCAAAAAGGGTCCAAAAACAGAGCCCGGGAACTATAGGCCGGTAAGTTTAACATCTGTCGTGGGTAAACTGTTTGAGGGTTTTCTAAGAGATGCTATCTTGGAGTACGTCAATGAAAATAAGCAAATTACTCCATATGGCTTCATGAGGGATCTGTCATGTCAAACCAATTTAATCAGTTTCTATGAGGAGGTAAGTTCTAGACTAGACTGCAGCGAATCAATGGATGTCGTATATCTGGACTTCTCCAAAGCATTTGACACTGTACCACATAAAAGGTTAGTATATAAGATGAGAATGCTTGGCCTGGGAGAAAATGTCTGTATGTGGGTAAGCAACTGGCTCAGTGATAGAAAACAGAGGGTGGTTATTAACGGTACATACTCAGATTGGGTCACTGTCACTAGTGGGGTACCACAGGGGTTAGTATTGGGCCCTATTCTCTTCAATATATTTATTAATGATCTTGTAGAAGGCGTGCACATTAAAATATCAATTTTTGCAGATGACACTAAACTGTGTAAAGTAATTAGCACAGAAGAGGACCGTACACTGCTACAGATGGATCTGGATAGACTGGAGGCTTGGGCAGAGAAGTGGCAGATGAGGTTTAACACTACAAATGTAAAGTTATGCATATGGATAGGAATAATGCAAGTCACCAGTACATACTAAATGGTAAAATATTGGGTAACTCTGACATAGAAAAGGACCTAGGAATTTTAGTGAACAGAAATCTAAGCTGCAGAAACCAGTGTCAGACAGCTGCTGCCAAGGCCAATAAGATAATGGGCTGCATCAAAAGAGGCATAGATGCCCGTGATGAGAACATAGTCCTGCCACTTTACAAATCACTAGTCAGACCACACATGGAGTACTGTGTACAGTTCTGGGCTCCTGTGAACAAGGCAGACATAGCAGAGCTGGAGAGGGTTCAGAGGAGGGCAACTAAAGTAATAACTGGAATGGGTGGACTACAGTACCCAGAAAGATTATCAAAATTAGGCTTATTCACTTTAGAAAAAAGACGACTGAGGGGAGATCTAATAACTATGTATAAAT
The DNA here is from genome assembly GCA_900303285.1 of Rhinella marina. NCBI lineage: Eukaryota > Metazoa > Chordata > Amphibia > Anura > Bufonidae > Rhinella > Rhinella marina. The sequence goes on from ONZH01017117.1 coordinate 11,951, forward strand.
ATATCAGAGGTCAGTACAGAGATCTCTCCCACGATCTATTTATCCCCAGGACTGTGACTGTGACGAGGGGACATCCTCTGCGTCTGGAGGAAAGAAGGTTTGTACACAAACATAGAAGAGGATTCTTTACGGTAAGAGCAGTGAGACTATGGAACTCTCTGCCTGAGGAGGTGGTGATGGTAAGTTCACTAAAAGAGTTCAAGAGGGGCCTGGATGTATTTTTGGAGGGTAATAATATTACAGGTTATAGTTTACTAGAGAGGGGTTGTTGATCCAGGGAGTAATTCTGATTGCCTGATTGGAGTCGGGAAGGAATTTTTTTCCCTAAAGTGGGGAAAACTGGCTTCTACCTCACAGGGTTTTTTTGCCTTCCTCTGGATCAACTTGTAAGAAAACAGGCCGAACTGGATGGACAGATGTCTTTTTTTTTGGCCTTATAAACTATGTTACTATGTTATAATTAAGGCCAAAAAGTGGGCTTCAGGTGGGCTTTCATGTGTATTTTACTGATGGCAGGTTTCTTTCTGGCCATTCTGCCATAAAGTCCAGATTGGTAGAATTCTGCAGTGATGGTTGACCTTATGGAAGTTTCTCCCATCTGCAGACAGGATCATTGGAGCTCAGTCAGAGTGACCATTGGGTTATTGGTCACCTGCCTTTCCATGGCCCTTTCCCCCTGATTAATTAGTTCAGCCAGCTCTAGGAAGAGTCCTGGTTGTTCCAAACTTCTTCCATTTAAGAATTTTGGAGGCCACTGTGCTCTTGGGACCTTTCAGTGCAACAGAATTTTTGTACACTTCTGCAGATTTGTGCTTCCAAAAAATCAGTCTCTGGCACACATGCAGTTCATTAAGGGATATTCTCAAAGAGGCACCGCTGTCCTTAAGCCTCCCTGTCTTATCGCACCTAAGATTCCAGCTGTCTGTCTACTTAAAAGGTGATGGGAGGGTCCTTGAGGAGGTATGTTAGGTCACTCTGCCTGACTACAGTTTGCCTCCCGCCCAGTTTTTTTCTCTGCACTCTTTAATTTCCCTCTAATAATGTCAAACAGGACCTCCTCCATCCATTAACTTGTTTGAGGGTTTTTCTCACCACATCATGGCAAAATTTTGAGAATGACACAAATATTATATTTTCACATGATCTGCTGCCTCTGTTTTTATGTGTGTTGTCAGAGTTTTTTATCACATACAGAAATATAATGCAATATATTATGAGTAGAGATGAGCGAGAGTGAAATATTTCAAAATTTTCGAAATTCGATTCGAATAGACGCGTTCGACTATTCGACCAGATATCGAATCCCATTAAAGTCTATGGGAAAAAATGCTCGCCACTTGGAAATCTCAATTCGACCACTTGGAGGTCACCAAGTCCACCCTGAACCTCAGAAAAGGATGCCAACACTGCTTGGAATGCAACTGGACAGCAGGGGAAGCATTCTGGGTGCATATAACGCGCCCAAGTCGCACTATTACGCCACTATCACAGCCTCT
>ONZH01017118.1:0-37613 GCA_900303285.1 Rhinella marina
CGCATCATCTGCCAGTGTGTGACTTGGAAGTCGCAGTGTAGCGTGAAGCTGCCTGATTGCCCCATGAGGTAGTCTGTAACGGCTGACCTTTGCTCGTACAGGCAGTCCAGCATATGGAGGGCAGAATTCCAGCGTGTTGGCACATCGCAGATTAGCCGATGTTGGGGCAGACTGCGCTGTTTCTTGATCCTGAGAAGGGTGTTCCTGGCAGTGTAGGAGTGGCTGAAGTGTTTGCACACTCTGCGTGACATCCTCATAAGGTCTTGTAGTGCAGGAAATGATCGAAGAAACCTGTGCACTATGAGGTTTATCACATGTGCCATACAAGGTGTATGACTTAGCCCTCCCTGCTGCACTGCAGAGACAATATTCCTCCCATTGTCTGCTATCACACTTCCCACCGTTAGTTGACGTGGGGTCAGCCATTGATCTATCTCCTCCCTGATGGTCCGGAGGAGCTCCTGCCCACTGTGGCTCCGTTCACCCAGGCTCACCAAATGGAGGACAGCCTGAGAGCGCCGGGCCTGACATCGGTGGTAAGACACCGGGGCAGGTTGGACTGCAGTCAAAGCGGCGGATGGTTGCAAGGTGGTGGAGGCAGAACTTGCGCTTCCCGCTGTTGGCCCCCTAAAGCACCGTGGAGGTGACAGTGGCAAGAATGGGCCAACTTCCTGATGGTCTTCTGGGAGGATGTTGACCCAATGGGCAGTAACAGACATGTACTGCCCTTGCCCATAATTTGAGGACCAGGCATCAGCACTCAGGTGCACACTCTTGGACACCGAGAGTCCCAATGAGTCACCCACCTTTTTCTGCACATAACTGTGCAGTGATGGACAGCTTTGCCAGAGATGTAGTGGCGGCTGGGGACTCGCCATCTGGGGTGCACACACACCATGAAATCCCTGAAAGGCTGGGAGTCCACAAGGTTGAAGGGCAGGGACTGAAGCACCAGCAGCTTAACCAGGTGTCCGGTCAGTTTCTGGGCCATGGGATGGCTGCTGGAATAGACCTGACGTCTGCCCATGGACTCAGTCAGGGATTGCTGCCTCATTAGCGGTGTAGATGGCAGTGACTCTGTGCTGCTGCTGGCACCTGAGGCTGACGAGCCCTGAGTTCCACTGAGAGGATGCTGCATGATGGGATCTGCAGTGTATGGTACATCCTGACAGGAGGTGGTATTGGGGTCACGGTTCTTCCAGGCCTGTTGGTGTTGCCTTTCCATATGCTTTCGCATCGATGTTGTCCCGAGATTATCACCCCTACCACAACTGACCCTCTCATTGCACAGCAGGCACAAAGCGATGTGCTTATCTTTCCCCAGGCGGAAGAACTGCCAGACTACTGAGGACCGTGGTTTGCTGACAGCCACGGGGGGTCTTGCTGGCTGTTGACTGCCACTGCTGCCTGAGGGTGCCTCTCAGGACCAAGGCTTTGAGAGGGTGATCTCTGCCTGGTAGCTTGTCTTCTACCCCTCCCTCTTGTGCCTCGGTTCCTTGCAACAGTGGGATGTTGCTGCATCGGTGGCACCTCTATTTCCTCCCCTGATGATGAGGATGAAGCTGCTTGAGGGCGCCACATCCGATCAGCGACATCATCATCAAAGTCAGCACCACTGCTACTTTCCTCTGGTGGCTGGGACAGGATATCAGGTGTGGCACTGGATGCCCCTCCCTGGCTCTGTTGACTGCTTACAGCCAACACCTCCTCTGGAGTCTCACTACGTTCCACCCGCTGACTTTGGTGGACTTCCTCCTCCTCCTCCTCATCACTAAAAAGTGGTAGAGACTCCAAGGGTAGATCAAGGTTTGCCAAGAGTTCCCTGGCAGAAGGTGCCCCAAAGGTGAGTGGCATTCTAATAACAGGGGACGGGGCAGAGGACTCTCGCTGACCGTCCCATGTAAGGGTGGTGTCGGATGATCCAGCCGATGCTTGACTCCTCGTTTGGGAGCTTTGGGCGGTGGAACTGGAGGATTGGGTAAGCCAATCTAGAACCGCTGGCTGTGTGGTTCTTACATGACCAGTGGGCGTCAGGGGTAGCTGCACCCTGCTGCCACGCCTGTTACCCCGGCTGCCACCGGGACTGGTGCTGCCACTTCTCCTACCCTCACCGCCTGCTGTTGCACTACTTTCCTGGGAAGTGCTAGAAGTAGGACGTTTGGACATATTTTTATTTGGGTGGGGGAAAATGAAATGATGTATTTTTTTTATACTTTTTTAAACTTTATTTATTTTTTTATAACTTTTTTAATTTTTTTTTTACTTTTTTTTATAACTTTTTAACTTTTTTTATAACTTTTTTTTTTTTTACTTTTTTTTTAACTTTGTTTGTTGTGGCTAAACGGGGTTGACGGCACACAGCTGAGCAGCAATGTGTAGCGTGTACTATCGTTCATGGGACAGGAATGCTACCTGTCCTGACTCTTTTCTCACTTTTCTCTCCCTATTTCTTTTTTTATCTCCCTATCTCTCCCTAGATCTCACAATTTTTTTTATTTAAATGCCTATCTCTCCCTATCTCTTGCTTTCTCAGCCTCTTTCCCTATCTATCACCTTATCTTCTATATCTAGCTTTCTCTTCCTCTCTCCCTGCATCTCTCACTAAGGCCCCATTCACACGACCGTATGAATGGGGCCGTATGTATTCCGCAAAATTGCGGAATACATGCAGCCCCGTTCACCTCTATGGGAGCGCACAGCCGCGGCACGGAGACAGCTCCGTGCCGCGGCTCCGCATAAAAAGATAGAACATGTCCTATACTTGTCCGTACGCACGGACAAGTATAGGCATTTTCAATGGGGCCGCACGGCGTGTGTTCCCAGCGCTGCAGAACACACGCCGGGCGGTCCCCGTATATTTGCGTGTCCGCAATAATGCGGACCCGCAAATATACGGTCGTCTGAATGAGGCCTAACCCTTTCTATTTCTTCTCTTTCTCTCCCTGTATCTATCTACTTGTTTGGCTATCTATCTATATCTTTTCTCTGTCTATCTAATGCTAAGCTTCTCTCTCTCTGATGTCTGGCGACGCACTGACAAGATGTCAGCGCGCTCAGGCACTTCAGGGGCTGTGGGGTGACGTCACACATTTTTTTTTCACAGAAAACCAGGATACAAGGGATTATAGGAGTAATAATCCCTTGTATCCTGGTCTATTCGGTGAAAAAAGTACAGTTTTGCGTCGCCGTTTTTTTTAACCATATTCGTTGCGAACTTTTTCAAAGTTCGTAACGAATCTGGTTCGTTACGGTTCGGTTTGCTCATCCCTAATCCAAAATGTAGAAATGAATCCCCAGATGTGATTTTCATGGTCATTTTCCTATGTGTATTTTACAAATGTTCCATAAAGTCAAAATATGCAATTTCATAATTTAAAGTCCATAAGGCTCAGAGAATGGCATAGAGGACACAAGGGAACCACTGCAGTCAAGGAGTTTATGAGTAATCTGTGGAGAAGCCACAGAAAAAGCTACAGAAAAATGGCCTCCTGAAGAAGGAGATATGAACATTAATATATCAATATTTCTATTAAATATTAAGAATTAATATTCATAACTAATATTAATATTCTAACGTGAATATTAATATTTTCTATTAATAACGCCCATACCAATATTCACTCACGTGGCTATCAGTACGGTATTATTAATATGGTTACCTCCTATAATGTTCCGTTAAGGTACAATATTGATAACAGCGTCAGATCAGACTTCAACCATCAATATTATAATACAACACAGTCTCAACACACTCACGCTAGACTGTATTGTATTAATCTGTACCTTAACTGTAACGTTTCCCTGTTCCTTTACAACGTACTATTACAATTATATTATTACTGTGCTTGTATAACAGAAATGAAACAGTGTTAATAAAACAAGTTATTTATTATACACTATGCTAAAGTTACAGAAATCACACAATAAAACAATAATATAATAAACACCAACACCTACTTATTTTTCCCACCCACACTCACATACACACACCAATATACTTTTACCCTCCCCCCACCTATCGCTAACTTTCCCTAATCATGGAAGATTGGGGATGTAGTGCAGGGGTCAGGATGCAGGGTAAGTATAGAGGCAGAAGGGAATTAGGGGTACAGGATTGGTAGGAGAGAGAGAGAGAGAGAGGTTAGAGGATCTTGGGATACTTAGACCAATCCTTGCTGGAACTCTGTCATGGCGACCTTTCCCCCATCTTCCTTCAGGTGACTCATTCAGGAGACTGCCTTCTCTGGCCCCCAAAGTTGGCTATATTGTATATCTAAGCCCCCTCCCCCTTCAGGTGAAAGCAGTGAGGTGTAGTGATACTAGCCTAACACCCCCTACAGGGAACCTTCTGCTGTTAGGCCACGGATCTACTTTCTTTTGATCTCATCAGCCTCCATGTCTCCGGCCATTGTAACGCCCGCCTGAAAGTTCCTGCTATCAGTTTAAGATAGAGGGAAGTGCATCACACCTATTGAGACAAAAGGTCTATTGAACCATAGTTTAACATACCTATGATACTGTCAACATATGGCCCTATTGTCTTCCCCCATACCCCAGCAGGCATATGGCATTCCTACAGGAGGGGGGCTTTGAATAGAGTGAAGTGAATACTATGTATCTTGGCCTTCTCACTACTAGGATTAAATACATATATATATATATATAGGGGCAAATATCTATGGGGAAACTCTTCCCCCTGTAACACCTCCAGTCACCAAATGATCACCATCAGAATTAAGGATGTTAAGATATGGAAAGTGTATAATTACTATGGTCTTCACACCAAATTCAATATATTTTTCTCCTTTCCTGTTTATCAAGACTAAAAAGTGTATGACCTATTGTCTGTTAGGTCATCTATACATAACTGGTGGGGTTCCAGGTTCCATCTCCTGGTACCGCCACTGGTGAGCTTCTTAGTACAGCGGCTGTGCTTGGTATTGCGAAGAGATGATGTTGAAGACCGAGTCAATCATTCAAGGACAGCTGGAATTCTGGTCAAAACACAACCACTGGTTGACACTGGCAGCTCTGTGCTGCTACTTCTGATTCCTCCAGACATTTTCCACTGCCTGTTCCCTTAAAAGGCTCTGGCACCTGTCTGTCGACCGTACTGTCTGACATACTGTACTGTAACAGTAGCTGTAAGTGTAAAATAGCAGTAATATCAGGCCACAATTTTATCCCAGAATCAAGGATTAAGGTCTCAAGGATTAATATCTGAACGTGAACACCCAAAAATCAGGCCAAAATTTCACCCCAGTTAGACAATTAAGAAGGTGACCCACCCGCCCAAATCTGTAGTATAAGGCCGCAATTTCACTCCAATTACACAATCAAGGATTGACAGATTTACTTATGTATAAAAGAACACGAATACCCCAAAATCTGTACTATCGGGCCACAATTTCATCCCAGTTACACAATTAACAATTAACGAATTTACTTATATATAAAAGAAGGTGAACCCCCAAAAATCTGTAGTATCAGGCCACAATTTCAAGGATTATTGGAATTAGTTATGTATAAAAGTATGTGAATAACCTAAAATCAGTAGTATCAGAACACTTTTTAACCCCAATTTGCTGCAGCAAGGTGTAATAGAATACTTTGTAATTGAATACCCAGTCCTTGCACTGTCCAATTGTCCCTGCTCTCTCCCTATAGTGTGGATAATCAAATTTTCTGTGAAATTTGGATCAAATTCCACTTCATCAGCTTCGATTCAATCAACACTATTCAGGATTATGGAGCTTGGGTTCTGCATAAGAGCAACGTCCAGGAAGATAAACAGATGACTCTCCTGTCGCTTCTCTTTCTATTCCAACGAAGCCGAGGTCGAAGCCCTGCACCCTCAATGTGTACACACCACGAGTTTACAGGAACTGCCCATGTGATTGTGAAATGAAGAGAGAAAGTTGAAAGACCTAAGAGAGAGAGAGAAAAAAGCCAAAGCACCCTTCCCCCTCCAGAGACGCAGAAATGAATGGATATACAGGTCGTCGGTGCTATAGAGGGATGGCATTCAGTGTAATGCCAGTAGCCATCTTAGCTACTGGCATTACACTGATTGGCTGGCCGGGAACGCGGTGACGCCTTCCCGGCCAGTGTTAGTCAGGGAGAGCTGCCACAAGGAGGGACAGATAGTGTAGGGAGAGAAGCACGCTAGGCAGGGATAGAATTTATTTTAATAACAAATAAAAGCCCTTTTAAGGGCTATAGGAACATGTTGGGACAATTTTTATTAAATTTGGGGGACTTGTGTAAACCAGGCACCCCCCACTCTTCCAATCGGGGGGTGCCTGGTTTACTCCCATTGACTTACATTATGCTCGGGTGCTCGGCTGAGCACCCGAGCACCCCGAGCATACGAGCACCCAGATGCTCGCTCATCACTAAAGGAGAACCAATCAGATTCCACCTTACATATTTCAGGGCTTCTTTAGATGGAAGGATCAACCTCATTGGTTGCTATGGGCAACTAATCCACTTTTCCTTTACACCACTTTGGATAAATTCCCCCCTTTTTGTTTTCATGTCGTTGCACATGAAGTGAGATTTATGTGACCAGTATACTGATGGTCTAGAAGAGCAAAGTGGTAATTATCTTTATAAATGGTGGTCTAAGGCAGTGGAAAGGGATTAATTCCAATATCCCTGGTTGTCGTGGGAAGTGAGCAGTAACAGTGGGAACATTCATTTCATTGCCCCTAATGTTTTAGAAAAGGTTAATTTCAGTATCCCTAGTGGTCTAGAGCAGTGAAGGTGATGAAGTCAATATACCTGTTGGTTTCGAGGAGTAAAAGGCTAATGCTAGTATACCTTCAGGGAGGAACAAAAATACCAAACTTCAAAAAAGCTAAATGTAACCAACTAAGAGAGGTCATAGGCCTAACTAACTGGGACCAAATCCTCAAAAATAAAAAATACTCCCACAAAATGGGTTATTTTTAAAAGCATTCTAATATCTAATTGTGAGAGGTACATACCTTATGGGAATAAAATTTTAAGAAACAAGAAAAAAACAATGTGGATAAATAGAATTATAAAGGAAGCAATAAATGACAAAAAGAAAGCATTTAAATTACTAAAACAGGAGGGGAGCGTGTAAGCATTGAAAAACTATAGGGAAAAATAGAATATGTAAAAGACAAATAAAAGCAGCCAAACTAGAGACTGAGAGATTAATCGCCAAAGATAGTAAAACTAACCCTAAAATGTTCTTCAATGATATAAATAGTAAAAAGTATAAATGTGAAGGTGTCGGCCCCTTACAGAGTAATGAGGGGGGAGTTACAGAGAGTGATGAGGAGAAAGCTAAGCCATTAAATATTTTTTTCTCCACAGTTTTCACTGAGGTAAATAAACTGTCAGATGAAATGCAGAATATAAAAGTAAATTCCCCATTAAAAGTGTGCTGAAGTACAGCGACGTCTTAAAAAGATTAAAATAGACAAATCGCCAGGACCAGATGGCATACACCCCCGTATCCTAAGAGAATTAAGTAATGTCATAGTCAGACCCTTATTTCTGATATTTAAGGACTCTATACTGACAGGGAGTGTTCCACAGGATTGGCACATAGCAAATGTGGTGCCAATATTCAAGAAGGGTCCAAAAACAGAGCCCGGAAACTATAGGCCGGTAAGTTTAACATCTGTTGTGGGTAAACTGTTTGAAGGTTTTCTAAGAGATGCAATCTTGGAGTACCTCAATGAAAATAAGCAAATAACTCCATATCAGCATGGCTTCATGAGGGATCGGTCATGTCAAACCAATTTAATCAGTTTCTATAAGGAGGTAAGTTCTAGACTTGACTGTGGCAAATCAATGAATGTCGTATATCTGGACTTCTCCAAAGCATTTGACACTGTACCACATAAAAGGTTAGTAAATAAAATGAGAATGCTTGGCCTGGGAGAAAATGTCTGTATGTGGGTAAGTAACTGGCTCAGTGATAGAAAACAGAGGGTGGTTATTAATGGTACATACTCAGATTGAGTCACTGTCACTAGTGGGGTACCACAGGGGTCAGTACTGGAGGGGTCACTGTCACTAGTGGGGTACCACAGGGGTCAGTATTGGGCCCTATTCTCTTCAATATATTTATTAATGATCTTGTAGAAGGCTTGCACAGTAAAATATCAATTTTTGCAGATGACACTAAACCATGTAAAGAAATTAACACAGAAGAGGACAGTGCACTGCTACAGATGGATCTGGATAGACTGGAGGCTTGGGCAGAGAAGTGGCAGATGAGGTTTAATACTGACAAATGTAAGGTTATGCATATGGGAAGGAATAATGCAAGTCACCAGTACATACTAAATGGTAAAACACTGTAACAGTAACACTGACATGGAAAAGGAATTTTAGTGAACAGCAAACTAAGCTGTAGAAACCAGTGTCAGACAGCTGCGGCCAAGACCAATAAGATAATGGGTTACATCAAAAGAGGCATAGATGCCCGTGATGAGAACGTAGTCCTGCCACTTTACACTTCACTAGTCAGACCACACATGGAGGACTGTGTACAGTTCTGGGCTTCTGTGAACAAGGCAGACATAGCAGAGCTGGAGAGGGTTCAGAGGAGGGCAACTAAAGTAATAACTGGAATGGGTGGACTACAGTACCCACAAAGATTATCAAAATTAGGGTTATTCACTTTAGATAAAAGACAACTGAGGGGAGATGTAATAACTATGTATAAATATATCAGGGGTCAGTACAGAGATCTCTCCCATCATCTATTTATCCCCAGGACTGTGACTGTGATGAGGGGACATCCTCTGCGTCTGGAGGAAAGAAGGTTTGTTCACAAACATAGAAGAGGATTCTTTACGGTAAGAGCAGTGAGACTATGGAACTCTCTCCCTGAGGAGGTGGTGATGGTAAGTTCACTATAAGAGATCAGGAGGGGCCTGGATGTATTTCTGGAGGTAATAATATTACAGGTTATAGTTACTAGAGAGGGGTCGTTGATCCAGGGAGTAATTCTGATGCCTGATTGGAGTAGGGAAGGAATTTTTCCCCCTAAAGTGAGGAAAATTAGCTTCTACCTCACAGGGGGTTTTTTTTGCCTTCCTCTGGATCAACTTGCAGGATAACAGGCCGAACTGGTTGGACAGATGTCTTCTTTCACCCTTGTAAACTATGTTACTATGTTACTATGGTGTAATAACAGTGTAAATGAACAGGGTATATTACAATAATCAGATAAATACAGTTCAACAATGTGAAGTATAAGTGTAAACGATGGTATAAATCACAGTGCGAGTTAACCCTTCAAAGTGCAATAAAGAAGTGAGTTGATGGCTTTTCATTGTCTCAATAGAGGAAAATGTCCATAGTCCAAAGCACCCTTTCTCCATGGAACTACAAGTCTGTTTTCATGTCATTTTTACTTTACTTTTCCCCTGCGGGAACGTGACCTGAATTATTACATTGTTCTGTGTGATAGATGAGGAAACCGGAATCTGGCTCCAATAATCATTTGAGTGGAGGTAGATCGATATTACAGAGATATGTGGGAGAAGGATATAGGGAATCAAATATGTTTGGCTGGGATTGCTGGTATTTGTTGTGCTAGCACTGGGAAGTGATAACAATACCTGACTGTGGCCAATAACCGATCATATAGCGATCCTATGTCATGTGTCAGTTCCTGATCGCGCCCTTCGTTCTTTACTATTGTCATTTCACCTCAATAAAGCGTCACTATTTTATTAGATATTCATGTGTGTGGTTCCAGATGGTAATAACATATAAGAATCTGGCAGGTGTTATTAGGCCCCGCCCATAGAAGCACCTGGTTACCATAGAAACCCAGTTCTATGATGTCATAGAAGCAACTGGTCACCATGGAAACCCCATTTTATGATGTCATAAACACTACTGTGATGTCATCGCTGCTATATTAAGCTTGATGTCACTCAGAATGCTCTGAGGGTTCTATAGAAGAGAAGGAGAGTGGAGTTTTGAGAATTTGCTACTGTTTTTGCTGACGTCTTATGGACAGATTTCTTGTAAGTGGTTTTATTTCCTGGTATTAGGATTATTATATTATTACTGCTGAGATTTCCGGAGATGAATACAGTCCTGTATTGTAATGTAGAGCGAGGAGAAAACTGAGGAGGATTGTAGATTGTCCATAGAACTGTGTGTCCAGGGGCAGGAATACCATTTCCAGATGCTGTATTTGCCCCCAGACCCCTCTCCCTGCACTCAGAGCATAGTGACCCACCGTCCTGAATTTGCTGAGACAGTCCCTGCATATTCAGGCTGGGCTGGGCTGAAATGGGCGGGGCTAAATGGGCGGTCCTGCTCTGTTCGGGGGCATGTTTCTCCCAAATGTACTATCTGCAAAGTGTAAGAAGAGTCAAAAAGAGTAAAATGATAAGAAAATATGAAGTCTGCTTGATTTCCACAGTTATTTTCCTCCATCATCTGTCATCTGGTCACCATGGTAACAGTCATCGTCCATTTACCAGAGTTCTAACCGTGAAGTCATCGTTCTTGGAGCCTGATGTTACCCATAATGCCCTGGGGCTTGTATAGGAAAAGATAGTGGGTTTTGCTAACTTTTTTTTTTTTGACAGATTCCATATAATTGGATTTTATTTACTGGTTGATTAGGATTATTCTGAAATTCTGTTTTCTTTTATCCACTACAGAACAAACTAAATCGGCGCGCCCAGTATCGCCCGCCGTTCATTGAGGCGGAGGAGTTAGGGCAAGCCAGAACATCATCTAAATGCTGCCGAAAGGTAAATGGATGTATGATATGAATGAATGAATGAATGAATGAATGAATGAATGAATGAATGAATGAATGAATTGGAGGACGGTTGGTTGGATAAATGGATGAATCATTGGATGGTAGATAAATGGATTGATGGATGGGTGGATGTTGGTTGGTTGGATGTATGGAAGGATAGTTGGATGAAAAGATTGATGGACGGATAGATTAATGGTTGGTTGGGTGTGTGGATAAATGGATGGAGGACGGATCGACAGATACTTAGACAGAATGATAAATAGATAGATAGATAGATAGATAGATAGATAGATAGATAGATAGATAGATAGATTCCTCCTTGCATATGTCCCTGTATTTCACTGACACTACATTCTGTTTTCCACCACAGAACAAACTACCTCGGCGTGCCAAAATTTACCTCGTGTCCTCTGAGACACAAGGAGAGGAGAAAAGAAGAGCCGGGACAACATCTGAAGGCTGCTACTTTTGGAATAAGGTAAATGGATGGATGATTGGCTGGGTGGATCATCGGATGATAGATAAATGGATATATGGATGGATGGTTGGTTTCTGCTTGGTTGGATGTTTGGATGGATTGATGCATGGATATTTTTATTTAAAGACTTATGGGTGGATGGACAAATGGATGAATATATGGTTGGTTGGATGAATGAGGGATCGGTAGGAGGTAGATGTATCCTTCCTGTACTCATTATAGAGATAAGTACAGAGAAGGGATCATGGTTGTCAACCGTCCAGAAATTTCTAGACAGTCCATAAAAATAGGCAACTTTTTACTGTGTCCATGAAAAAATCAATGTGTCATTGATATTTTTAAGACTGGTGGTTCTTCACTGGATTATTTTGGTGGTAATTATCGCATTTTACAGCTCCCAGTAACTGCTGGTAATGAGTTCTTACCAGTATATTGAGCTGTGGACATGTACTGGAGCGCTCTATCCAGTCTATAATGGAAGGGTCTCAGGGAGTCTGTGCAGATGGAGACTTTTCCTCACTGAAGATCCTAGATATGTAAAGAGGGTTGATTTATGGCCTTTAAGGGGAGCTCTGAGAGTCTGTGCAGCTCATCCCTACAATCCCTTATATAAATTCTGTTTTCCTCTCTCCACCACAGATCAAACTACTTATGAGGAACAATCGCGTTCATCCTCTGACCTCTGAGGCAGAGGAGCCAAGAAAAGCCGGGACATCAACTAAATGCTGCTGTTATAGTAAGAAGGTAAATGGATGTATGATTGGATGGGTGACATGGAGGATGGATGGCTGGTTGGATGGTAAAGAAATGAATTGATGGATGATAGATGGATGGATAGTTGATATTCGCTTGGCTGGATGTACAGATTGAAGGTGGACGGTTGGTTGGATGGATACATCGATGGATTGATGGATGGATATTTGAATGGATTTGGTTGGGTGAATGGAATGGATAAGAGGATGAAGGAATGTTTGGATTCATAAATTAGGGAAGGAGAGAAGGATAGATAAACAGAATGATTAGATAGATAGATAGATAGATAGATAGATAGATAGATATAAAGATAGATGATAGATAGATAGATAGATAGATAGATAGATAGATAGATAGATAGATAGATAGATAGATAGATAGATTCCAAATCTTAAATGATAGCCCCTTACATAAGTCTCTGTATTTCACTGGCCCTAAATTCTGCTTTCCTTTCTCCACCACAGATCACACTATTTCGGAGCAACAGGATTCATCCTGTCAACTAGGGAAAAGTGGAGAGGAGAAAATCTGCTTCAGCGCAAGAACGCTGGTCAAGGCGGCCCAGATGATTTGAGACAATCTTCTTTATTGTCACAGATACGTGCGCAACACATAAAACAACGCGTTTCGGGGATACTGAGGTCCTATTCATTTACATAAAATATCCAAATAATAAAAATAAAAATAATACATTCATAAATGCTTCAGACCATTTGTTTTTATAATCAGTAAGGTAACATAACTATAAAACGAAAACATAGTTATCTAAAACTTTTGATAAACCGGAGTACACACTCACAGGTCACATGATTGCACTGTTGCAGTCACGTGACACACCACATAGCGCTCAGAAGGAGCGTCCCTCTCTAAAAGAAAATAGTCGGCCACGTGATTGCGGTACTGGTTTCCAAAGGACCAGCCCCAAGGATACTACTAATGGAGAGGGCGGTCCTGAGGCCTTGGAGGAAGAAGGGGAGGGACCCATGGATCTGCAATAGAAATGTAAATGAGGACGGACCATGTGATCACGGGTTGGGTGGTCACATGATCCATCACCCGGGGAACAATACTCCGAAGAAATTATGCTTGTAAGTTTATATATATATATATATGAAAAAAACAATAAAAGGAACATATATTATAATACAAAGTACCAAATGGGGCGAATGGTAATGAGCGCTTCCATTATGGAAGAATGCTGGAGCGGAGGAGCGGCAGCATCCAGGAGCAGGAGAGGTAAGTGTTTTTTTTATTTTTTAACACTTGAGGCAATATGAGGATCATCTGAGGCAATATTGGGGCTGCTGGGGGGGTAATATCAGGCAATATGGGGCTGCTGTGGGTGATGTGAGGCACTGGGGAGTTAACATGAATGGCAATAGGGGGCTGCTGGGGGCTCATATGAGACTGCTGGGGGCTGATGAGAGGCATAGGGGCTGATGAGAGGCATATGGGGCTCTTATCTGAGGTCTGATTGGGGGTCGTTCATATTTGAGTGGACAAGTATAGGCATTTTGAATGGGGGGTCCGGCCGTGTGTTTCGCATTATTGCGGACCCGCAATATTATAGCCGTCTGAATGGACCCTTATTGTATATATATATAGATTCTTAAAAAAGTAAAAAAAAACACACATATAGTACAAAAATCATTCATGAGGTTTATCTTAAAGGCTTCATTTACGCCATAGGGATTAAGACTATTCAATTTAAATATCCAGTACATCTCCCGGCGTCTGATCTACTGGATATCCTTCCGTTGATGTGATGGAATCTGTTCTATAGGGGTGACCGTAAACCCAAATGAACTATCTAAAATCAGATGTGCACTTGATCCCCAACCCATGAGATATATTCGTATACAGTGTAGAGACGTCCAAAGTGAGTACCTCAGGACCTGTTACAGGATGTGAGGTTACTGTATTCCTTGGAGGATAGCACTCCTCACAGTGGTTTAGGTCCATTTACTACTCTTAAAGGGACACTATCGCGAAGAAAAAATTTTTGATATGTTTTACAACATAACAAAAGCAGGTTTTAACATAATGTATTTTTCAAATTGTGTAAATGTTTTTTTTTTAATTCAGTTTTCTTGCCTTACATGGGGGCTGCCATGTTGGAAGTAAAGTGTGACAGTCTGGATTTACAACACAATGGCACCTCAGGCATGTACATAGGCTTCCTCAGTCGCTGCTGACCCTATAGAGAATGAATGGAAGATGTGAGCCCGCCCCTGTGATGACACCAGTAACACACAGCCAGGTCCTCCCTCCTTGCTGCTGGGGACTCAGAAACAGAGTAGATGGAGGTTCTTGGGGCTGTAGGACCTTAGTGATGTAATCGGCCATGTGACCAGTGGGGGAGGAGACTGAGGAGCAGAGATCTGTGTTTTTGTAATGAAGCCATTGTCTCATCTTATCTTGCTGAAGCAGTGATGTCACCGCTGAAGGTGTGAATTGGTGATGTCATTGGTACCACCCACTTTTTTGCAGCATGCCTACTTACAGGTTGCTCAAAGCCTCATTTGGCCAGCAGAGCTCCCCCTGGTGACCAAAGATGGTAAATATGGTAAAATCTAATATTTATTTATAATATTTCACACATTGGAATTTTTATTTATTTATTTATTATTTCTTACAAATATATAATAGATTTTTTTAGCATAAATAAAATATAGAACAGGTTTTTGTGATAGATTCCCTTTAAGAATAAGAGTGTTAAGATGCTGCCAATAGGGGATCCCTCCTGTATTGATGTGTTCCTCAATCAAGTATGCAAAAATCTGGAGGGAATTACAGCTGGGACACACTTATACAATTGCTCCAGGGATGAACATCAGGCCTTGTTGAATTTACAAAAAGAATAAAGGCTTATTACCAAGCCTTCTGATAAGGGGGGCAACGTGGTTATCATGAATGCCCCCCAGTATAAGAGGATGTGTCTTGATCTGTTGAGGGATAAAGATACAGAAAACCAAAAGGAGTTGTCTGTGATTTTGCAGGACGCCAAATGTACTAGCATGATTTCTGAAGAGGAATTTGCTTTTTTAAATTGTAAAAGCCCCACTGTGGCCACACTCTACAGTCTCCCAAAGGTGCACAAGGGGGTGTCCCCACTTAAGGGGACGCACTCTGACGCAGAATGTGGGCATTTACATCAATGAGATTTTGACACCTTTTGTAAAGACATTGCCCTCTTACATTAGGGACACACGGGACCTACTGGGCCGCTTGGAAGGAGTTATCTTAGAGGAGGATATGTGGTTGGCCTCCATAGATGTGAAGGCCTTATACTCCTCTATCCCACACCAGTATGGAATGAAGGCTGTTGCAGCATTCCTAGATTACAGGGGAATTCAGTTTAAGACCCATAATACTCTGGTACTGAGGATGTTGGAATTTGTGTTGACCAGAATTTATTTTCTTTTTGACGCTGTCTTCTTTACCCAGCTCAAGGGCATAGCGATGGGGAGTCATTGTGCCCTATCGTATGCTAATCTGCTTCTGGGCTGGTGGGAGAAGAACTACGTGTTTGGTGACGTTCCCCCTCCGCACATCACTGGCGTCGTCATGTGGTGTAAATTCATTGATGACGTTTTGTTGTGTGGAGGGGATGCAAGGAACATTTTAGGGAATTAGTCCAGACCCTCAATACCAACAATATCGGTTTGAGGTTCACATACGAGATAGAAAAGGACACCCTTCCTTTTTTGGACATTTTGATTGGCAGAGGTAGTAATGGGGAGATTACAACTAACATTTATCGTAAACCAACTTCTACCAACTCACTCCTCAGATGGGAGAGTCACCATCCGCATCCCCTAAAACAGGGAATACCAACAGGGCAGTACTTGCGGATAAGGAGGAACTGTTCCTCTTTCTCAGATTTCAGGAAACAGACGGGTGATCTCAGGCAAAGGTTTCTTGAAAGAGGTTACCCCGATGTGGTTTTAAGGAGGGCCTACCAGAGAGCTCTAAGTGTCAACCGTAGTGAGCTACTGTATCCTAAAAACCAAACTAAAATGGACCTACTATTCGCCTGATTGCCCCTTATGACCAGGCGGCCACCATGGTCCGGCAGGTTTTACAACAGCATTGGGGAATCTTGCAACTTGATCCTGACATTCATGCGGTCATCTCCGACACTCCACAAATAACTTTCCGTAGGGGTTGGAACTGGTGCACAGCCACTATAGGGAGACACCGGAGACACCTGACTGGTGGCCACAAAAAATCGTGGGGTGTTTCCGCTGTAGTGGCTGTGTGGCATGTCCCCATCAGGGATATTATCAATTGCCGTTTGAGAGGTGTGGTTTACAAGGTGACATGTAACTGTGGCCTCGAATATGTGAGTAAAACTACTAGAGAGCTCCGTAGACAAGTGGGTGAACATCTTAGTGATATAAGGCACAAAAAGGATACACCACTAGCCCAGCACATTGTAATACAACATGGTGGGGACTATTCCTCACTCCGCTTCATGGGCATAGAGTTGATTCCAATTTCAATCAGGGGAGGTGACTGGAATAGAAAGATCCTCCAGATTGAAACTTGGTGGATATTCGAGCTTAAAACCAGTCACCCCCAAGGATTGAATGATCAGTTATTGTTTGGTTGTTTCATCTATCCTCCTTCCTCTAGGCTCTGTGTACCTTTATTAGCAGCAGGTTCACCCACTATATGTCATTGTTTAGATCACCTGCTCTTCCCTCTTCATGTGATGCTCTAAGTATATAGGGCTTGGTATTCTGCCATTATATGGTTTGGATATTGTCCTTTTGACAGAACTGAACGTACACCTCAGTCTATTTCCCTAGGATGATCTGGCTTTGACCTCTTAATTTGGTTACATCATGTCTTATTAATGTGGTCAAATATATTTGTTTAGGCCAATGATGAACTTGAATCTGATACCTGCCAACAAATACTCTCACATAGCGCTTGTTTGTCTGTGAACCTGGTCCCTGCGCTGTGCGCTGCAACTATCTGTCAGCGAGATAGGCGGGGAATCCGGGGGCGTGACTATGGCTCACGCATCACTGCCCAGGATTCCCTTACCTCCGTTCCATGGTTGGGCAGCGTAGCGCCGCTATTGACGTCATCGGCGCATGCGCACTAGCCTACCCAGGTGCGAGCTTCCTCCGGATTGACTGTGGAAGGGGCGGAGCATCTATTAGCTGGTGAGGTATTTGAATCCATGTGGCAACACTGGCAGTTAAGTCTTCCTTAGGGCTCATGCACACGACCAGTGCCGGCCCATGCCCGTATTGCGTCCCGTATTCACTTCAATGGGTCCGCAATCCGGGAAATATGGAGTGGAGGCACGGATCGGAACACCATGGAAGCACTACGGTGTGCTTCCATGGTGTTTCTGGCCATGCCTCTGCACCACAAAAAAGTAGCGCAAGCACTACTTTTTTGTGGTGTGGACTGTCGGATGCGGATCACGGACCCCATTCAAATGAATGGGTCCACTATCAGTGCCCGTGCATTGTGGACTGCAAATTACAGTCCACAGCACAGCACGGGCACTGAACACACATGTTCGTGTGCATAAGCCCTTATCCTGTATAGAGGGGTCAACTGAGAGTGGCAAATAATATTTTTGATCTGATAGAATTTTTGTGGCTTCTTTTATATAGTCTTCCCTATTCTGAATGACTATACCCCCACCCGTGTCCGTGTTTCTGATGATAATATTCGTATTGGATTTTAATTTTTTTAATGCTGTTTTTTCAAAGGGTTTTAGATTGTGTTTATTATTGGGTTCTTGGTTGATGCTTCTAAAATCTTCTGATACTACAGAATAAAAGGTATCCAAAAAATTACCTTTATGATGGGTGGGGTAAAAATTGGATGTTGGTTTCAAGCCCGAGGGAATCGCCGCTAGAGAGTCGTTAGTCAAAGGCAAAACTGGTTGCTCCGATTGTGATCCTCTAAATGTATTCTCAATAATTTTGAAATGTTGGTGGCAAAATGTAGCCTATCTCTGGCTAGTTTGCCACTTTTCTTATGTAATGTTTCTTTCTCAAAGGACAAAATTCTTGTTGTGATCATACGATCGAATTTAGTAAAGGCCATGTGTAATCTATATTTCGAGAGTTCAAGGTGACATTCTGATATTTTATTACCTAACTCTAAA
Organism: Rhinella marina; assembly: GCA_900303285.1. Classification (NCBI taxonomy): domain Eukaryota; kingdom Metazoa; phylum Chordata; class Amphibia; order Anura; family Bufonidae; genus Rhinella; species Rhinella marina. The sequence goes on from ONZH01017118.1 coordinate 18,148, forward strand.
TATAATGTCTTTCTCTTTTTTATAAGCCTCGTCATGAGCCCCTTAGCACAATCAAGTAAAAAAATGTCCCATTCTTCACAAAACGTTTTGTCCTCTTTAAACGAATTATCGAACTGTAACCTCAACTGTAAATAAATGCTGAGAAAAGTAGCGTCCAAATGATGCTGGATCTCATCAATCATACGTTTCTCCAATTTGTTAAACAAACTTAATAGAGTTTTTTCATCAATACTTGCGTTTACTTCCGAATTGTGTTCGTCATTGCACTTCAGTGGTATTTTCGTGCACTGGACTATCAAACGCTCTCGTTGTTCCAGTCTGTTGGGAATATATTCCATATTGTCTTGCTAAGATGGTTGTCGTAATGATTCTTAAATCCTATGTGCTGCTCCTTGTCTCTGGAAATCCCAGAAGGTCAAATTTTGGAGGTAGGAGTGTCCAAATTTCACTAAAAAAAGCGGGATTTCAGCTATGGACAGGGCCGGCAGCGGAGAGAAGAAGCTGCCTGGCCCTGTCAATCTGTAGAAGGAAGGTGTGGTTAGAGGTGGGCTAAAGACGATACTAGGTGCAGGGTTACCGCCCCCTGCACCTAGCGAACACTCATTTACATATTATAAAAATCACTTTTTTGAGATAACGGCTGCAGTAGGGGGATTTTTAGTTACATATATGGTGTCACCTGTTATGGGCACATGGGAAATTACAGCCACTTATATGGGCTATTTTCTGGTGACAGAAACCCTTTAACATGATGTAATATATGACCTATATGGATCTGTTTGCCTGTCCGCATATACCGACAGTAACTACAAGTACCACATCTCTAGTTACCAGTAGGTATATGTTTGTCCAACCAATTGTCGTTCTTATGTCCCTAATAAAAGCCTTTTACCAAAAGATCTCTCAGGCTGGTGCTTCTCCGAAATGCTATTATCGGTGGTTTACTTACACGTTCTTTAAGATCTCTATCACCTTCTAAAACAGTGGTCCCCAACCTTTTATGCACCAAGGACCAGTTTCTGGCAAGACAATTTCCCCAGGGACCGGGGGGAGGGGGCGGGTGGTCGACGCTGACTGATTCACGCAAGTGCATATTAAAATATATAAATATAACATAAAATGCCCCATATACAGAGCCCCCATATAAAATACCCCTTCTTTGTGGCCTTAGTAGATGCCCCCATAGTGCCACCAAATAATGTGCCAGTAAAAACTGCCCCCATAGTGCCCTCAATAATGTGCCAGTACGAAGTACAACCCATAGATGCCCCCACAGTGGCCCCCAATAATGTACCAGTAAGAAGTGCCCCATAGATGCCCCACAGTGCCCCCCAATAATATACCAATAAGAAGTGCCCCTATACATGCCCCCACAGTGCCCCCAATAATGTACCAGTAAGAAGTGCCTCCATAGATGCCCCACAGTGCCCCCAATAATGTACTAGTAAGAAGTGCCCATAGATGCCCCCCACAGTGCCCCCAATAATGTACCAGTAAGAAGTGCCCCATAGATGCCCCCACAGTGCCCCCCAATAATGTACAGTAAGAAGTGCCTCCATATATGCCCCCACAGTGCCTCCCAATAATGTACCAGTAAGAAGTGCCTCCATAGATGCCCCCACAGTGCCCCCAATAATGTATCAGTAAGAAATGCCCCATAGATGCTCCACCAGTGCCCCCAAATAATGTACCAGTAAGAAGTGCCTCCATAGATGCCCCCACAGTGCCCCCCAAATAGTGTACCAGTAAGAAGTGCCCCCATAGATGCTCCACAGTGCCCCTCAATAATGTACCAATACGAAGTGCCCCTACAGCGCTCCTCTCCTGTATTGTACCAAAAAAAAAAACACTGAGGAAAGCGATACAGATGACACTCCACAATGGAAGCACTCATCTCCATGTTCCCTTCCACTGACCCCCACTTGTGACCAGGGCCCTGATTGCTGTGGCCCGCCAAAAAACATCCATTCAGGGCCCGGTCCTGGTCTGCGGACCGGTGGTTGCGGACTACTGTTCTAAAAGATACCAAATTCTCAAAATTGCCCGTTTAATATTCTCCGACATTGGACTATATTTGAAAGAGAAAATAAACCTCTTCTGTTCTTTCTTATTGGTTCTTCTACCTAGTAATTGCTTGTGATCCTGCTGTGTCGCTTTATTGAAGGCTTGGGTGACAACCTTCTCGCTGTACCCTCTAGCCTTCAGTTGATCAGAGAGATCTGCGGATTGTTTAAAAAAAAATTCAGATTATCGCTATTCAAGCGACGCAAGCGTATGAATTGGCCATATGTCTTCATGTTCCTTTAGCCATTTAAGCGCCACTAGCTCACCAGGGCTGAGTACAAAATCCCAGCACGCGCTGAGGTTCTCAATTGTTATCCTCTTTTTATTTCATCAAAGGTATACATTGATAGGACGTGTTTTGGCCCGTCCAGCCTTCATCAACTTATACAGAAATGTGATACCCAGTCTGAAATCACAGTTACAATAGTCACGTGTAGTGACATCAAACGTCCAAACGGAGCGGTGTTAACTAGGCACAAAAACCTGATAGCGCCAAGTTTGTGGGAAGAAAATAAAGAATGAAGCCAAAACATAGGAAAAGAAAAAAATAGGCATCGACGAAGCATTGAATAAAGTTGATGATGGGGAGGACAGAAGTCTCGTTATCCTTCACGGTCAAAGATTTCTTGGAGCAGTGATATTGATGGAAGTGGTAAAGGCAAGAAAAGGTTTCCTGTTCGGGATAGTCGACCCCTAACTGATTGTATTGTTTCCCCAACGTATACCAGAGCACAGGGACATTTAATAAGGTATATGACATTTGTGGAGTCACAGGTAAAAAATTCTCTCATTTTGAAGGCTCTTCCTGTCTGGGAGGAGGGGGGTAAAATAACTCTACCTTAATGATATGGGAACATTTGGCACAGTGCAAGCACGGAAATGTTCCATTCCTCTGACCACCATGTGCTTTGCTGTGAGACCATTTTCATGCCCCCAATATCAGCGTGGACTAGCTGGTCACGATAACTGGGATTATAATTATTGCAGATTAAAGGGGATTCTTAAATTATTTTATTTTTGAATAAGATTTCCCTAGACGCGGCCAATGTCTGTGAATAATTTGGTCAAAGTGTGTGTTAAAAGGGTGAAATATATGGATAAAGGCTATACGCGGGTTATCACATTTTTTCTGTGTATGTATTGTCTGCATGGAATCCGTCTTAGCCTTTAATAGGACTTGTGATGGATATCCTCTTTGTTTTAATCTAGCCATCATTTCTTCTACCCTTAGTTCCTGTGTCTGGCAATCAGACACTATGCTTCTCACACTCTCTACTTGGGATTTCGGAATGGCTCTCTTTAAGGATGGTGGGTGTGCACTCGTGAAATGTAAAATACTATTTTTATCGGTCTCTTTCCTGAATAAATCAGTAGAGAGCTGCTACAGCTCATCCTTTATCACCAAAGTGTCCAAGAAGCTCACAAACATTTGGTCATAAGTTATGGTCAATTTTGAGCCAGCACAAGCCAGATTTAGAAAGTTTGCAGAGACTCTAGTGGCCCCGTCCATACACAGAAAATGTCATCAATAAATCTTTTCCATATCAATGAATGTGCCCGGAAGTATGTATGTATGTATTATTGTAGACATGGGTTTCTTCACATTATGACATAAGTATATTTGCGTAGAGAAAGCCTACGTTCGAGCCCATGGCAGTCCCCCATTTCTGCAAGTAAAATACATCCCCAAACAGAAAGTAGTTCTCACACAATACTATCTGCCACAGTTTCATCAAAAACTCCTGTTGTACACCGGTGCAGTCACTAGTTTGTAATAGGGCACATACCGCCTCCATACCTTCATCATGACCTATGGAGGTATAGAGGTTCACCACATCAATTGTTATTAGCCAGCTGTCCTTTGGACTATTGGTAATTCCTTTATTACTTTTTTAAAAATGTGACATGTCCAAAAGTAAAGATGTAGTCTCTTTGACCCAAGGTGTCAACGCTTTCTCCTGTCGATAGGACTTTTTTTTTCCGTTCTGCATAACGGGAACCAGACGGATACGTTATGATTCTCATAGACTTCTATTATGACGGATCAAAACGGAATGCCTCTAAAGGCTTCCATTTTGACTTCCGTCTTATGGATTCCGTTATTTTCTGTTACAGCCATGTTATAACGGAAAACACAAACGGAAACCATAATGCTGATGTGAACCAGCCCTAAATCTGCCTTGTGTGGCGGTATCCTTAAAAAGTATGAAAAATCTTGAGCCATTTGTCATTCCGGACACGTTCAGGCCTCCAGATTTACAGAAGTATTCATCATAGGGCAGAAGCGATTCAAGATTTTCATACCATTTTTTTCATTCAGTTGTAAAAATTCAAAAATGTAGGTGCCATTTAGTAGAAGTCATGAGAACTGTACTGTACCTCCATTTCAGAAGAAACCTCTGGGTGGAGCAACGTTAGGACGAGGACGCTGACATATCAGTCTGTAATACTAATTGTACCTTCAATGGCTCCTTCATATAATCTTAGCTGGTTACCACTATAAACTAGCTTCTATATATGCTAGTTATTTGGACCTGATATGTCAGCGCCCTCTTGTGTCCTTATTGGTTAATAACCTGTAACCACTTTTTCTTATGGATTTTTATATTTTGTCGTGAATTAATAAAGTATGTATTTATATTATTTACAAAGGTGTTTTTTCATTTATTTTGGAGTGTGTACTAGGTGGTGGGGTATCTCTATATATACATTGCATTACTGATCTGGTTCTGATATTGTCAGTCGGCCATTTTGTAAATATCTGTTAAAGGGGTATTCTCATCTTAGACAATGGGGGCATATCGCTAGGATATGCCCCCATTGTCTTATAGGTGCGGGTCCCACCGCTGGGACCCGCACCTATATCCAGAACGGAGCGGGGAGCGCTGCGCCTGGTGGTGGCCAGACCCCCGGAAACCTGGGGTCCTCCAGGCGCAGCTCCCCGCGCCGCTCATAGAAATGAATGGGAGCCGGGCCGTGCATGCGCGGTGCGCTCCCATTCATTTCTATGGAGCCGACGGAAGTAGCCAAGCCAGTGCTCGGCTATTTTCGGCGGCCCCATAGAAATGAATGGAGGGCGGCTGTGCATGCGCAGTGCGCCCTCATTCACTTCGGGGGCTCTGTTCTGGAAATAGGTGCGGGTCCCAGCGGTGGGACCCGCACCTATAAGACAATGGGGGCATATCCTAGCGATATGCCCCCATTGTCTAAAATGAGAATAACCCTTTAACAGGCTGGTAACCAGCACTTCACACTAGTCACCACTAGATGGTGCTGGTACATTCCTCTATAAAAGGGACAGACTAGACACAGGAAACAAGACGTAGTGAGAGTGAGAAGAGAGTTCACAGTGAGGAGAGTCAGAGGGAAGTCCTCCATGTAGCTACCACTTTAGCTTCCTTGGCAGTGGCCAGGCTGAGGGAGGTTGGAGGAGGAATTATCAGAAGCTACCCAGCACTGTGGCACCAGTGTATAGAGCAAGTCTAGTGGCGATAACAGCAGTCTTAGCCTATGGACTCCATAGCACCGAGTGAATGGGAGAAACCATTCCTCTATGGACCCTCTGGATCCGTTTCTTTTGGCAACCAGTACAAAGAATGGAGCAGGAGATGAATGGAGCAGGAGATGGATGCCTGCCGTTAGTGAGAACGGCCCTGTAGGTTGCAGTATGGAAGAGAGAGATAGAGAACCAGATGATATTATATCCAGTACCTGGCTGTTAGGAAGTGGACCAGTTACCTAATCAGCACAGATAAAGGACTCGCTGATACCAGCAAAGGGAAGTATATTAGTGTCATCAGAACATAGAAGTCTGTAGTACCTCAACTGAGCCTGTTACCTGGAATTACAGCGCAAGCAAGAGCAGAAGTGTATGTGACTACCTCCATGGTAACTGAACCTGTACATCTACCCCAAGGCAAGTAATTCTCAGTCAACAATCAGGTTATTTATTCAAACTGACTCCTTTTTATTTCTACCACCTCAGTTGCACCCAAGGGTGTTGGCGTCATGAACCTCAGGGACCCTGCTTTCCCTGCACCTAAAACCCTATACCATCCAGGGCACCTCAACCACCATCTGGTAGGGGATCCCTCAACATCACATTGTGCCCGAAGGAATCTGGTGCGTTCCTCTTCATTGCATGCTAGCTCAGGGAGCTGAAGAAATGTGAGTGCCAACTACTACACCCATCAGGCCACCACACTCACACATTGCACCTCTGTGGCACAGTTACGAAGGTTAGCACTGTGGTTCTGGGGTGGAATCTCAAGCACAACATCTGCATGGAATTTGCTGCTCTCCCCATTGTTTCTCCAGGTTCTCAAATTTCCTCCTAAGACTCATCCAGATTAATTGTTAGTTGGCTTCTAACCACAAAATATATAGAAATATTAATACTGAATAATAAATGTGCAGTACACAGTGATGGACCCTAGAGGGAGACATAAAGACTTTAAAAGCATGGCAGTTAATAGTGAATAGCCTGTACATTGTCAGTACATCAGTTTGCTCTTCATCAGTCCACTCTTTATCAGTCCACTCTTTATCAGTCCACTCTTTATCAGTCCACTCTTCTTCAGTCCACTGTTCATCAATCCACTCTTTATCAGTCCGCTCTTCATCAGTCCACTCTTCATCAGTTCGCTCTTCATCAGTCTGTTCTTCATTAGTCCACTCTTCTTCAGTCCACTCTTCATCAGTCCACTCTTCATCAATCCGCTCTTCATCAGTCTGCTCTTCATCAGTCCACTCTTCATCAGTCTGCTCTTCATCAGTCCGCTCTTCATCAGTCTGTTCTTCATTAGTCCACTCTTCTTCAGTCCACTGTTCATCAATCCACTCTTCATCAGTCTGCACTTTGTCAGTCTGCCCTTCATCAGTCCACTCTTCTTCAGTCCACTCTTCATCAGTGCAATGTTCTTCAGTCTGCTTTTCATCAATATACTCATCATTCTTCCTTTCACCTTATTACAATTTTTTTCTGCATCTAAAAATTATTTATTTTTTTTACATTTTCTGTACATCTCAAACTAGAACATTTCTATGTTTAGTGAAATAGTAAATTGTCTTCCGATTTACCCCATTATTGTTTTTGGGATTGTCTCCTGTAGACGACCTCTGTTACATCTGAAGCTTCTTCGGCTTCAGAACCTTCAGTGATCAGATTTTATTGCCAGGGTAAGCTGTAGACGGCCATCGTTTTCCAGTGCAGGGAAAATGTAGTATCAAACGATGGCCATTAAGATGAAGTGCGGACCCTGAAATACATGGACGTGTCTGGTCTGACAGGTTGAGAGCAGTTGTATATTAGCGGATCTCTGCTCTGGTTCATATGGAAGATTCCTAAGCAGACGATCCCCTCTTTGTTGTCTATATACTTTAAAGTGCATTCATCAGCGGAATTCACCCTGTAATACCATGTGTACTGCCTGGTAGAGTTGTTCCTGCTAATTAAAAAGATATCTGCTTTGTGAAAATTGGTTGTGGCATTTCTGAGAAAAAAAAGATGTTTATTCTTTATGCCATTGAGGACTTCAGTGCACCGAGGGGTGGAGTCTATCCTCTTGGCTTCTAGTGCTGGCCCCGCCCCTCTCTGGGCACTGAAGCCCTCATCTGCACAGAGAATGAAAGTCTTTTTTCTCGAGTACACTACAAATGATTTTCGCAAAGGTAACATTTAATTCAGCAAAATCAAAAAAACCAAGCAGTATGGCTGGATTAAAAGTGTGGATGCTTCTCTGGTGCTTCTCCAACATATTAAAATATTTCCCCTATTTAACCCCACTTCTTTTAGCACTGGTGTCCCGATCCTCCCCATCCCTGCAGTTGTGAGATGAGGAAGCAGCTTTCATTGTGTGAACATTGTATTTATTTGTGTAGATAAAGTTATCTGATTTGAACTGACATTCAGCTGTTTGGCCACAAGAGGCCGCTGTTTCCTAAGCATAGCTAACAGACTGCATTTCTATGTTCATGAGATGTTCTACTCTGAGGAGTGGAGTTACAAGCCGGAGAAGAAGTGAAGGATCCTCCATCTTAAGCCTCATTCACACGTCAGTGTTTTGGTCAGTGATTTCCATCAGTGATTGTGAGCCAAAACCAGGAATGGAGCCTCCACAGACATAAGGTATAAGGGAGATATCGGCACCTGTTCTGTTTTAAGAGCTGCACCTGGTTTTGCCTCAAAATCACTGAGGGAAATCACTGACCGATCACTATTGTGTGAATGAGGCTTTAGAGTTAGCCTGGGGAAAGGATACAGGAGCTATGTGAGAAAAATGTGGAGTTGATTGTGTCCATGACCCTGATCTTGTCCAGTGGAAGGGGAATTGCTGCCAGGAACGCTGATGAGAGCTGAGGAGTAAAGCCACATACACTGTGCACATTTTTGGAGAAACCCTTGTTCCGTCCACAGTCACCAGCTTATACAGAACAGACACGGGTTGGTAAGACTGATCATGCATGAACCTCATACAGTTTTGGCGCTTAGGATCCCAGAGACTGAGACCAGGCCTGTAGTTAGGTTTGCTATATGTGTCAGGCCACAAGTATTTTTAACTGCTCTTCACGTTTAAAGTGCCAGTTCACCCCTGACCGCTGAGAAGCTGCACAACGAATTCAAACCAGGCTGGTATATTCAGGAGAAACACTATAGGCACGTGTTATTTGACCAGTTGGGGAGGGAATTATTATAGCATGGAATAAAAAAGATTGTAAGCTGTACCGCAGGCTAGCCCACACCACAAACCCAAATAATTGTTCCTGATTCTAGGATAATAACAGCTAAGATGCGGCTATAAATTACCACTCTTTTCTCCAGCATCCACTGGAGGGCGCCGCGCTGTATAGCACAAGGGTCTTAGCCGTCTGGCTGGGTCTATGTAAATTTATTTGTGTGTAACCAGCATCTGTGGCCACGTTCCATTAACACGTTTAAGTAAAATATGATTTTGGCAAAACAGGTGTTGAAGTTGCTTTCCTCATTCGAAACTTCGCTGTATCCTGGGGAGCCCACCCCGGTACACAGCTTACACAGCCATGATGTCATCTTCCTGGCTGCAGTGACGACATTCCATATACATGGATACTTCAAATATGGCTGTCTGGGATTGCTGGTACTTGTTGTGCTAGCACTGGGAAGTGATAACGATGCCTGACTGTGGCCAATAACGGATCATACAGCAATCCTGTGTCATGTGTCAGTCCCTGATCGCGCCCCCTTGTTCTTTACTGAGCGCTATTGTCATTTCCACCTCAATAAAGCATCACTATTTTATTAGATATTCATGTGTGTGGTTCCAGATGATAATAACATATAAGAATCTGGCAGGTGTTATTAGGCCCCGCCCATAGAAGCACCTGGTTACTATAGAAACCCTGTTCTTTGATGTCATAGAAGCACCTGGTCACCATAGAAACCCCGTTTTATGATGTCATAAACACTACTGTGATGTCATCACTGCTATATTAAGCCGGGCGTTACCCAGAATGCTCTGAGGGTTCTATAGAAGAGGAGAGTGGAGTTTGAAGAATTTTGGAGAATTTTCTGCTGTTTTTTACGGACGTCTTATGGACAGATTTCTTGTAAGTGGTTTTATTTCCTGGTATTAGGATTATTATATTATTACTGTTGAGATTTCCGGACATTAATACAGTCCTGTATTGTAATGTAGAGCGAGGAGAAAACTGAGGAGGATTGTAGACTGTCCATAGAACTGTGTCTCCAGGGACAGGAATACCATTTCCAGATGTTGTATTTGCCCCCAGACCCCTCTCCCTGCACCCAGAGCATAGTGACCCATAGTCCCTACATATTCAGGCTGTGCTGGGCTAAAATGGGCGGGGCTAAATGGGCGGTCCTGCTCTGTTCGGGGGCCTATTTTTCCCAAATGTACTTTCTGCAAAGTGTAAGAAGAGTCAACAAGGGTAAAATCATAAGAAAATATAAAGTCTGTTTGTATAATTTCCACAGTTGTTTTCCTCCACCGTCTGTCACCTGGTCACCATGGTAACAGTCATTGTCCATTTACCAGAGTTCTAACCGTGATGTCATCGTTCTTTGAGCCTGATGTTACCCATAATGCTCTGGGGCTTGTATAGGAGAAGATAGTGGGTTTTGCTAATTTTTTTTTTTTACAGATTCCATGTAATTGGATTTTATTTACTGATTGATTAGGATTATTCTGAAATTCTGTTTTCTTTTTTCCACTACAGAACAAACTAAATCGGCGCTCCCAGTATCGCCCGCCGTTCATTGAGGCGGAGGAGTTTGGGCAAGCCAGAACATCATCTAAATGCTGCCGAAAGGTAAATGGATGTATGATATGAAGGAATGAATTGGAGGACGGTTGGTTGGATGGATGGATAAATCATTGGATGGTAGATAAATGGATTGATGGATGGGTGGATGTTGGTTGGTTGGATGTATGGAAGGATAGTTGGATGGAAAGATTGATGGACGGATGGATTAATGGTTGGTTGGGTGTGTGGACGAATGGATGGAGGACGGATCGACAGATACTTAGACAGAATGATAAATAGATAGATAGATAGATAGATAGATTCCTTGCATATGTCCCTGTATTTCACTGACACTACATTCTGTTTTCCACCACAGAACAAACTACCTCGGCGTGCCAAAATTTACCTTGTGTCCTCTGAGACACAAGGAGAGGAGAAAAGAAGAGCCGGGACAACACCTGAAGGCTGCTGCTTTTGGAAAAAGGTAAATGGATGGATGATTGGCTGGGTGGATCATCGGATGATAGATAAATGGATATATGGACGGATGGATGATTGGTTTCTGCTTGGTTGGATGTATGGATGGATTGATGCATGGATATTTTATATAAAGACTGATGGGTGGATGGACGAATGAATGAATATATGGTTGGTTGGATGAATGAGGGATCGGTAGGAGGTAGATGTATCCTTCCTGTACTCATTATAGAGATAAGTACAGAGAAGGGATCAGGGTTGCCAACCGTCCAGACAGACGTCTAGACAGTCCATAAAAATAGGCAACTTTTTTCCTATTAAAAAAATCATTTTTTTAAGACTGGCGGTTCTTGACTGGATTATTTTGGTGGTAATTATCGGCATTTTACAGCTCCCAGTAACTGCTGGTAATGAGTTCTTACCAGTATATTGAGCTGTGGACATGTACTGGAGCGCTCTATCCAGTCTATAATGGGAGGGTCTCAGGGAGTCTGTGCAGATGGAGACTTTTCCTCAGTGAAGCTCCTAGATATGTAAAGAGCGTTTATTTATGGCCTTCAAGGGGATCTCTGAGAGTCTGTGAAGCTCGTCCCTACATAGTCATGGGGGCTGTTATAACCATGTAGCCTATCCCTTATATAAATTCTGTTTTCTTCTCTCCATCACAGATCAAACTACTTATGAGGAACAATCGTGTTCATCCTCTGACCTGTGAGGCAGAGGAGCCAAGAAAAGCCGGGACATCAACTAAATGCTGCAGTTCTAGAAAGAAGGTAAATGGATGTATGATAGGATGAGTGGATGGAGGAAGGATGGCTGGATGGATGGTAAATAAATGAATTGATTGATGATGGATGGATGGATAGCTGATATTTGATTGGCTGGATGTATGGATAGAAGGGTGGATGGTAGGTGGTTGGAAGGATGGATACATGGATGGATATTTAAATGGAAAGATTAATACGTGGATGGATAGAAGGAATGTTTGGATTCATAAATGAGGGAAGGATAGAAGGATGCATAAACAGAATGATTAGATAGATAGATAGATAGATAGATAGATAGATAGATAGATAGATAGATAGATAGATAGATGCCAAATCTTAAATGATAGCCCCCCACCCACCCCCTTGCATAAGTCTCTGTATTTCACTTTCCTTAAATTCTGCTTTCCTTTCTCCACCACAGATCACACTATTTCGGAACAACCGCGTTCACCCTGTCAACTGAGGCAGAGGAAGTGACATCATCTGAATATTGCCTTATGGCTGGATTAAAAGGGTGGATCCTGCTGACTGATGCTTTTTAGAGGGATTTTTCAACATATTAAAACATTTCCCCTAAGCCAGAAATTGTTATAAAATAATTCAATAAAATCTATACTTATCCATTTAACCCCTTCTTCTCCCAGCACCAGGGGGCCTGATACTCCCCATCCCTGTAGCCATGGCTCCCCATGGCTGCAGCGACGACACTCCATATACATGGACACTTCTGCAGCCAAACCCTGGTGTCAGCGGTCCACGTCACATGACTTCTGAGGCCAGAGATTAAGAAGACGTCTTAAAGCCCCATTGCGGACCCGCAATAATACGGGGGCTGCCCGGCGTGTGTTCCGCGCTGCTTGGAACACACGCCGGACGGCCCCATTCAAAATGCCTATACTTGTCCGTGCGTGCGGACAAGTATAGGACATGTTCTATCTTTTCTTGCGGAGCCGCGGCTCAGCCAGATAGCGAGCTGGCCATAGAGGTGAACGGGCCCGCACCTGTTCCGCAATTTTGCAGAATAGGTGCGGACCTGTTCACATGGTCGTGTGAATGGGCCCTAATACTGATGTTTCATCACCGGTCTCATAAAGATTGTTTGAGTGAATTGAGGCAAATGTATTGATAAGAGCGCTCCTCAGTATAAGTTTGGTACATTTTGGACATCCCCAAAGTGAAGTCTCTGCCTGGTATGAGGGAGTGTAGTCTCCATGACGCTGCTATTCTGAGTTATATCCAGACTGGTCCTGCAGAAGATTAGTGGAGCGTATAGATCCATCCTGCCTATTATATGGTGGCACTGCCACCTACTGGTCATAAATGACACTGCAGTATGACATGTGGAATACACTGGAGGGACCTGTACTGAGGAGGTGTCATGTGAAATGTGACATCCTATAACCAGTGATATGACACCGACCAGTTTACATGACTTCATTAACCCATTCACGCCTGGGCTCTGCAGGACAGCGCTGCCCCTTATTGTCCTGCCTCTGATTACATGTCCGTTTATTGCTGTCAAATAAAAATTTCCTTGTGAGGTTTCCCATGTTTCATTGTCCTGTTTCCTTCTGGTTTTCCTGTCACACGCAGCGCGATGTGATGTCATCTCTCCCCCGGGAACAATGATATCATCGCTGACATGACATCAGCTGTTTTCCTTATAAACCAAGGTGGAGGTGGCAGGTGATGTCAGTCCTCACATCTGGTGTGGACCCTCCACGTCACCAATAAGACCCCGTGTAGTGTAATATTATAGAACTCCTGGTTAACCCAGTTATAATGTATTATACTGTGTATTATATCCCTGTACCACCCTGAGTATTATACTGTGTAATATACCCTTATATCTTCCTGAGTATTATACTGTGTACTATACCCTTATATCTTCCTGAGTATTATACTGTGTATTATGCCCTTATATATTCCTGAGTATTATACTGTGTATTATACCCCTGTACCATACTGAGTATTATACTGTGTATTATAGCCCTGTACCATCCTGAGTATTATACTGTGTATTATAGCCCTGTACCATCCTGAGTATTATACTGTGTATTATAGCCCTGTACCATCCTGAGTATTATACTGTGTATTATACCCCTGTACCATCCTGAGTATTATACTGTGTATTATACCCCTGTACCACCCTGAGTGGTATACTGTGTATTATACCCCTGTACCATCCTGAGTATTATACTGTGTATTATACCCTTATATCATCCTGAGTGTTATACTGTGTATTATACCCTTATATCATCCTGAGTATTATACTGTGTATTATACCCTTATATCATCCTGAGTATTATACTGTGTATTATACCCCTGTCCCATCCTGAGTATTATACTGTGTATTATATCCCTGTACCACCTTGAGTATTATACTGTGTAATATACCCTTATATCTTCCTGAGTGTTATACTGTGTACTATACCCTTATATCTTCCTGAGTATTATACTGTGTATTATATCCCTGTACCACCCTGAGTATTATACTGTGTAATATACCCTTATATCTTCCTGAGTATTATACTGTGTACTATACCCTTATATCTTCCTGAGTATTATACTGTGTATTATGCCCTTATATATTCCTGAGTATTATACTGTGTATTATACCCCTGTACCATACTGAGTATTATACTGTGTATTATAGCCCTGTACCATCCTGAGTATTATACTGTGTATTATAGCCCTGTACCATACTGAGTATTATACTGTGTATTATAGCCCTGTACCATACTGAGTATTATACTGTGTATTATACCCCTGTACCATCCTGAGTATTATACTGTGTATTATAGCCCTGTACCATACTGAGTATTATACTGTGTATTATACCCCTGTACCATCCTGAGTATTATACTGTGTATTATACCCCTGTACCATCCTGAGTATTATACTGTGTATTATACCCCTGTACCACCCTGAGTGGTATACTGTGTATTATATCCTTATATCATCCTGAGTGTTATACTGTGTATTATACCCTTATATCATCCTGAGTGTTATACTGTGTATTATATCCTTATATCATCCTGAGTATTATACTGTGTATTATACCCTTATATCATCCTGAGTGTTATACTGTGTATTATACCCTTATATCATCCTGAGTATTATACTGTGTATTATACCCCTGTCCCATCCTGAGTATTATACTGTGTATTATACCCCTGTACCATCCTGAGTACTATACTGTGTATTATACCCCTGTACCATCCTGAGTATTATACTGTGTATTATACCCTTATATCATCCTGAGTGTTATACTGTGTATTATACCCTTATATCATCCTGAGTATTATACTGTGTATTATACCCTTATATCATCCTGAGTATTATACTGTGTATTATAGCCCTGTACCATCCTGAGTATTATACTGTGTATTATACCCTTATATCATCCTGAGTATTATATTGAATATTATACCCCTGTATCACCCTGAGTGTTATACTGTGTATTATACCCTTATATATTCCTGAGTATTATACTGTGTATTATACCTTTGTACCACCCTGAGTATTATACTGTGTATTATACCCTTATATCATCCTGAGTATTATACTGTGTATTATACCCCTGTACCATCCTGAGTATTATACTGTGTATTATACCCCTGTACCATCCTGAGTATTATACTGTGTATTATACCCTTACATCTTCCTGAGTATTATACTGTGTATTATAGCCCTGTACCATCCTGAGTATTATACTGTGTATTATAGCCCTGTACCATCCTGAGTATTATACTGTGTATTATAACCCTGTACCATACTGAGTATTATACTGTGTATTATAGCCCTGTACCATCCTGAGTATTATACTGTGTATTATAGCCCTGTACCATCCTGAGTATTATACTGTGTATTATACCCCTGTACCATCCTGAGTATTATACTGTGTATTATTGCCCTGTACCATCCTGAGTATTATACTGTGTATTATACCCCTGTACCATCCAGAGTATTATACTGTGTATTATACCCATGTACCACCCTGAGTGGTATACTGTGTATTATATCCTTATATCATCCTGAGTGTTATACTGTGTATTATATCCTTATATCATCCTGAGTGTTATACTGTGTATTATACCCTTATATCATCCTGAGTATTATACTGTGTATTATAGCCCTGTACCATCCTGAGTATTATACTGTGTATTATACCCTTATATCATCCTAAGTATTATACTGTGTATTATACCCTTATATCATCCTGAGTATTATACTGTGTATTATACCCTTATATCATCCTAAGTATTATACTGTGTATTATACCCTTATATCATCCTGAGTATTATACTGTGTATTATAGCCCTGTACCATCCTGAGTATTATACTGTGTATTATATACTTATATCATCCTGAGTATTATACTGAATAGAGATGAGCGAGTAGTGTTCGATCGAGCTGGTATTCGATCGAATACTACGATATTCGGCACACTCGATTTCAATCGAGTATAACGGCGATGGCGCACTTAGAATTCGTTTCCCCTCCCACCTTCCCTGGCGCTCTTTTTCCACCAATCAACATGCAGGGGGGGTATGACAGGCACGCTGAGCACGCTGGCAGCGCGAAAACAGCGTCTACATGCATTGGCTGGAAAAACCATGTGACCTCGAATATTAAAAACTCAGCTCTTCCTGCTCGTACGCATATGCTGCGTGAACTTAGTCAGGGACAGAGGCTGGAGAAGGGAGAGACAGATTTTAGCTGTTGGACAGGCAGGAGCGTGAATAAAAGCCCTTATCAGGGCTACTACAGTGGACTTCAGTGATAGGTTTACTACAATATAGACTTTACAGAGAACGGCTGCTGTATTCAGGGATAGCTGCTGGAGTAGGGACAGAGAGAGGCATTAGTGGTGTTATTAGGTGCTCTGCTACATACCAAACTATATTTGGCACTACTGCTGTGTACCTTGAAATATACAATATCTAGGCCTTTTAATTGGCAACTGTACTGTGCGTTCTCTTGCTAAATAATTTCACATACCTGCTGTAAATACCCACCGTCTGTTCAGTTAGTACACGGCTGTGTACTTTGAAATATACAATATCTAGGCATTTTAATAGGCCACTGTACTGTGCGTTCTCTTGCTAATTATCTCACATACCTGGTGTAAATACCCACCGTCTGTTCAGTTACTACACGGCTGTGTACTTTGAAATATACAATATCTAGGCATTTTAATAGGCCACTGTACTGTGCGTTCTCTTGTTAAATTATCTCACATACCTGGTGTAAATACCCACCGTCTGTTCAGTTACTACACGGCTTTGTACTTTGAAATATACAATATCTAGGCCATTTAATAGGCCACTGTACTGTGCGTTCTCTTGTTAAATTATCTCACATACCTGGTGTTCATACACACCGTCTGATCACTTAGTACACGGCTGTGTACCTTGAAATATACAATATATAGGCCTTATAATTGGCAACTGTACTGTGCGTTCTCTTGCAAAGTAATTTCTCATACCTGGTGTTCATACACACCGTCTGATCACTTAGTACACGGCTGTGTACCTTGAAATATACAATATATAGGCCTTATAATTGGCAACTGTACTGTGCGTTCTCTTGCAAAGTAATTTCTCATACCTGGTGTTCATACACACCGTCTGATCACTTAGTACACGGCTGTGTACCTTGAAATATACAATATATAGGCCTTATAATTGGCAACTGTACTGTGCGTTCTCTTGCAAAGTAATTTCTCATACCTGGTGTTCATACACACCGTCTGATCACTTAGTACACGGCTGTGTACCTTGAAATATACAATATATAGGCCTTATAATTGGCAACTGTACTGTGCGTTCTCTTGCAAAGTAATTTCTCATACCTGGTGTTCATACACACCGTCTGATCACTTAGTACACGGCTGTGTACCTTGAAATATACAATATATAGGCCTTATAATTGGCAACTGTACTGTGCGTTCTCTTGCAAAGTAATTTCTCAATACCTGGTGTTCATACACACCGTCTGATCACTTAGTACACGGCTGTGTACCTTGAAATATACAATATATAGGCCTTTTAATTGGCAACTGTACTGTGCGTTCTCTTGCAAAGTAATTTCTCATACCTGGTGTTCATACACACCGTCTGATCACTTAGTACACGGCTGTGTACCTTGAAATATACAATATATAGGCCTTATAATTGGCAACTGTACTGTGCGTTCTCTTGCAAAGTAATTTCTCATACCTGGTGTTCATACACACCGTCTGATCACTTAGTACACGGCTGTGTACCTTGAAATATACAATATATAGGCCTTATAATTGGCAACTGTACTGTGCGTTCTCTTGCAAAGTAATTTCTCATACCTGGTGTTCATACACACCGTCTGATCACTTAGTACACGGCTGTGTACCTTGAAATATACAATATATAGGCCTTATAATTGGCAACTGTACTGTGCGTTCTCTTGCAAAGTAATTTCTCAATACCTGGTGTTCATACACACCGTCTGATCACTTAGTACACGGCTGTGTACCTTGAAATATACAATATATAGGCCTTATAATTGGCAACTGTACTGTGCGTTCTCTTGCAAAGTAATTTCTCATACCTGGTGTTCATACACACCGTCTGATCACTTAGTACACGGCTGTGTACCTTGAAATATACAATATATAGGCCTTATAATTGGCAACTGTACTGTGCGTTCTCTTGCAAAGTAATTCTTCAATACCTGGTGTTCATACACACCGTCTGATCACTTAGTACACGGCTGTGTACCTTGAAATATACAATATATAGGCCTTATAATTGGCAACTGTACTGTGCGTTCTCTTGCAAAGTAATTTCTCATACCTGGTGTTCATACACACCGTCTGATCACTTAGTACACGGCTGTGTACCTTGAAATATACAATATATAGGCCTTATAATTGGCAACTGTACTGTGCGTTCTCTTGCAAAGTAATTTCTCATACCTGGTGTTCATACACACCGTCTGATCACTTAGTACACGGCTGTGTACCTTGAAATATACAATATATAGGCCTTATAATTGGCAACTGTACTGTGCGTTCTCTTGCAAAGTAATTTCTCAATACCTGGTGTTCATACACACCGTCTGATCACTTAGTACACGGCTGTGTACCTTGAAATATACAATATATAGGCCTTATAATTGGCAACTGTACTGTGCGTTCTCTTGCAAAGTTAATTCAATACCTGGTGTTCATACACACCGTCTGATCACTTAGTACACGGCTGTGTACCTTGAAATATACAATATATAGGCCTTATAAATTGGCAACTGTACTGTGCGTTCTCTTGCAAAGTAATTTCTCATACCTGGTGTTCATACACACCGTCTGATCACTTAGTACACGGCTGTGTACCTTGAAATATACAATATATAGGCCTTATAATTGGCAACTGTACTGTGCGTTCTCTTGCAAAGTAATTTCTCATACCTGGTGTTCATACACACCGTCTGATCACTTAGTACACGGCTGTGTACCTTGAAATATACAATATATAGGCCTTATAATTGGCAACTGTACTGTGCGTTCTCTTGCAAAGTAATTTCTCATACCTGGTGTTCATACACACCGTCTGATCACTTAGTACACGGCTGTGTACCTTGAAATATACAATATATAGGCCTTTAATTGGCAACTGTACTGTGCGTTCTCTTGCAAAGTAATTTCTCAATACCTGGTGTTCATACACACCGTCTGATCACTTAGTACACGGCTGTGTACCTTGAAATATACAATATATAGGCCTTATAATTGGCAACTGTACTGTGCGTTCTCTTGCAAAGTAATTTCTCAATACCTGGTGTTCATACACACGTCTGATCACTTAGTACACGGCTGTGTACCTTGAAATATACAATATATAGGCCTTATAATTGGCAACTGTACTGTGCGTTCTCTTG
>ONZH01017119.1:0-229932 GCA_900303285.1 Rhinella marina
TTCTCTAGACTGCGGCTAGTGTACGCACACCACACAATTTTCACTGGACTGTAGTATATATAATTAAAAAAAAAAACTATTCTCTAGACTGCGGCTAGTGTACCGCACACCACACAATTTTTCACTGGACTGTAGTATATATAACTGAGAAAAAAAACGTATTCTCTAGACTGCGGCTAGTGTACCGCACACCACACAATTGTTCACTGGACTGTAGTATATATAACTGAGAGAAAAAAAAAATTCTCTAGACTGCGGCTAGTGTACCGCACACCACACAATTTTTCACTGCACTGTAGTATATATAACTGAGATAAAAAAACGTATTCTCTAGACTGTGGCTAGTGTACCGCACACCACACAATTTTTCACTGGACTGTAGTATATATAACTGAGAGAAAAAAAACGTATTCTCTAGACTGCGGCTAGTGTACCGCACACCACACAATTTTTCACTGGACTGTAGTATATATAATTAAAAAAAAAAAAAATATATTCTCTTGACTGTGGCTAGTGTACCGCACACCACACAATTTTTCACTGGACTCTAGTATATATAACTGAGAGAAAAAAACGTATTCTCTAGACTGCGGCTAGTGTACTGCACACCACACAATTTTTCACTGGACTGTAGTATATATAACTGAGAGAAAAAAAAGGAATTCTCTAAACTGTGGCTAGTGTACCGCACACCACACAATTGTTCACTGGACTGTAGTATATATAACAGAGAGAAAAAACAAATTCTCTAGACTGCGGCTAGTGTACCGCACATCACACAATTTTTCACTGGACTGTAGTATATATAACTGAGAGAAAAAAACGTATTCTCTAGACTGCGGCTAGTGTACCGCACACCACACAACTTTTCACTGGACTGTAGTATATATAATTAAAAAAAATATATATATTCTCTAGACTGTGGCTAGTGTACCGCACACCACAAAATTTTTCACTGGACTCTAGTATATATAACTGAGAGAAAAAACGTATTCTCTAGTCTGCGGCTAGTGTACTGCACACCACACAATTTTTCACTGGACTGTAGTATATATAACAGGGCTCCAGATGGCGACCAAAATGGTCGCAAATGCGACTTAGATTTTACAAATGGCGACAAGACTTTTTGCGCCTGGACCCGACCGCATTTACTGATGCTAGGCTGCGCTATTGCGCAGCCTAGTATCAAGAGAACGTGGAACAGATAAAATAAAAAAAATCCCTTACCTATCCTGCGCCGTGGCTCCGCTCCGGCGCTCCTCTGTCTTCCGGGTGGCTCTGCACTGTCCTGACGGCGTACAGCGTCAGGACGTAGTGCGCGCACTCTGACCTGACGCTGCACTCAGCGCCGGGAGGACAGAAGAGCTGGACCCGAAGTGGAGCCACGGCGCAGGACAGGTAACAGATTTTTTTTCTTTTATTCTGATGGGCGCAGAGTGGGCTGATCTGAGGTCTGATGGGGGCACAGTGGGCTGATCTAAGGTCTGATGGGGCCACAATGGACTGATCTGAGGTCTGATGGGGGCACAGTGGGCTGATCTGAGGTCTGATGGGGTTTGGGGTTTTTATTACTGGGGAGGGCGCACTGCGCCACCAATGATGATAACTATGTTTAATACAACTACAGAAGGCGGGTGCCGCACCTGAAGGGTTAACTACCACTGATTGCAGCTCCCTATATTACAGGTCAGGTGCCGGCTATGTGAACCTGCGCCGGCACCCACCTCCTGTAGTTGTATTAAACGTAGTTATCATCATTGGTGGTGCAGTGCACCCTCCCCAGTAATAAAAACCCCAACCAGTATAATAATCATTAGTGGCTCAGTGCACCCCCCCCGTATTATTCATTGGTGGCGCAGTGGCCACCCCCCCAACTATAATAATCATTGGTGGCAGTGGCCACAGGGTCCCCTCCCCCCCTCCTCCTCTTCATTGGTGGTTCAGTGGCAGTTCTAATCGGAGCCCAGCAATGTAATCGCGGAGCTCCGATAGGTTACAATGGCAACCAGGACGCTACTGAAGTCCTGGCTGCCATGGTAAGCTCCCTGTGCACAAAGCCCAGGGCAGCAGGGAGAGTGTAAAGTCCTATTCATCCTGAACACACGGCAGGCGGCATCCGTGGTATTGCAGATCCGTACTTTTGCGGATCCACAATACTATGGCCGTCTGGCCCCTTAATCACCCCCTTTCCCAATATACTATAAAATATATTAATAAATATCCGAAAAGTCCAAACTATTAAAATATAAAAAAAATCTCCTATACGGTGAACACGTAAAATAAAAAAAGAAAAATAACAATTTGCCATTTTTTAGTCACCTTGTCCCGCCAAAAAAATAGGATAGGACAATTCTATTAATGGCCGGACGTTCCATCTCCTCCAAGTCTTTTTTTAAAATCATAATTATATGTATTTAAATTTGGCGCCTAAAAATTTTATTTGACTCCTAAATTTTTCAGTTCAGGAGCCAATGGCTCCTAGGTATTTTTTTTAGTCTGGAGCACTGTATAACTGAGAGAACAAAAAAGGAATTCTCTAGACTGCGGCTAGTGTACCGCACACCACACAATTGTTCACTGGACTGTAGTATATATAACAGAGAGAAAAAACGTATTCTCGAGACTGCGGCTATTGTACCGCACACCACACAATTTTTCACTGGATTGTAGTATATAAATAAAAAAAACCTATTCTATAGACTGCAGCTAGTGTACCGCACACCACACAATTTTTCACTGGACTGTAGGATATATAACAGAGAGAAAAAACGTATTCTCTAGACTGCGGCTAGTGTATCGCACACACACAATTGTTCACTGGACTGTTGTATATATAACTGAGAGAAAAAACTTATTCTCTAGACTGCGACTATTGTACCGCCCACCACACAATTTTTCACTGGACTGTAGTATATATAATAAAAAAAAAACGTATTCTCTAGACTGCGGCTAGTGTACCGCACACCACACAATTTTTCACTGGACTGTAGTATATATAACTGAGAGAAAAAACTTATTCTCTAGACTGCGGCTAGTGTACCACACACCACACAATTTTTTAAATTGATGAAAGAGTCATACTTGAACAAGCTGAATGTATCTATTATTTGTATTATGACATGTTCATCGGTATATTGCATGTTGTTTTTCTTATCTAAAAAGGATCTTCTTTGCGTGAAGTACAAGTAAAAATCATTTAAACTCTATGGGTATGCTAGATGCAGAAACCCGTATGCTTTCAACATGATGCTGGTAAATATGTTTTGACTGGTCCAACATACTGAAAAACTCCCAAATGTACAAACTAGATATATTAACCTTAAGCTGTATCCTGACCAGATCAGATAAGATTAACCCTTTAGTAATCGGCCTGTTTTGGGTCTTAATGACCAAGCAATTTCAAGAGCTGTACCTTTTTAATTTTTCTGTCAATATAGCCATATTAGAGCTTCCTTTTTGTGGGACAAGTTGTAGTTTTTAATGGCACCATTTTGGGGCACTCATAACTTACTGATTAACCTTTATTAAATCTTTCTCAATAAAGAGGGTGGGAAAAATTTGCAACGCTTATTCTCTGGGTCAGTACAATTACAGCAATACCAAATATATATATATATATATATATATATATATATAGCTAATATATAAAGCTGAGTGTATGTATGTGTGTATGTCCGCTAAAGGAATCCGCACTGTCTCAGCTACAATCATGAAATTTGGCACACAGGTACATGAAGTGTCCGGGAAGGTTTTAGAATGGGTCTCAGCTCTCCAGGATGTACCGTTCCTGAGATATTGTCAAAAAATGCATTAGCCAATAGAAGCCTGGTCACATCACCCTTATCAGCAAATAGAAGCTTGCAGGCAGTTAGCTTCCATACACACATGCTAGGTTTCCATAACAACCCAGCCATTTTCCTTCACTGCTGTAGGACTGCTTTATAGGGGCAGAGCGCTGTGGATGACACTGTTAAAGGGATATTCCGATTGCCATAAATATAACTTTAGACTAACTCATCATCAATCATTACCTAATATAATGTAAATTTCACATATTTAACGTTCAGTAGTAAAAGATGTTTTCTTCCACTGCTATCCACTGTGTTTCTTCATAAATTACCATGGCATTGACCTGTAATCAGGCCACCCTCAAAAGAAGGACTTAAAAGCCCCACCCCCAGCTCCCACTAAGCCACGCCCTCAACTCTGTCAGAACACGCCCCCTTCCTCTCTGCAGCCGACGGGGATTGACAAAATGAAGGTAAAAATCAACTTCTGTCAGCTGCAGGGGAGGGAAGATGACTTTCTCCCTGCAGCTCATGCTCAAACTGCACAGTGCTGCTGTCTGAGAGTGAGCTGTTCAACAAGACATCCCTGTGTCCATCCAGGCCCTGCGTCGGACGGAGGACAGGGATTCTGAAAGCCAGACTGTCCAGACTAAAACCGGACCTCTGGCCACCCTACGGGCAGGCTGTTGTTAGGGTGACCAGACGTCCGGTTTTAGGCTGGACAGTCCGGTTTTCTGGCTCCCTGTCCTCCGTCCGGCGCAGTGCCTGGATGGACGCAGGGATGTCCACCCTTTCAGTAGCTCACGCTCAGACAGCTTCTCCTCTGTGTCTTCACAGAGCCAGGGGCATGGCCTCATGTTTCGGGGTGTGGCTTCATGTGGACCAGGGTCGTGGCTTCACATTTGGGGGCATGGCCGGTGAGGTCTGGCTTTCTGGGGTGAAGACAGTGGCCACCCTAGCTGCTGTGAAGGTCACAGTTAAAGGGGAGGGCGCTGTGGATGTTACTGTTAAGGGGGGTAGGATGCTGTGGAGGTCACTGTTAAAGGGGCGGGCACTGTAGAGGTCACTCTCGATATCTTTTAACGACACACACACACAAACATTAAACTAAATATACCCGGGCGAAGCCGGGTCCTTCTGCTAGTATATATATAACTGCCACCAAATATATATATACAAAATGACAAAAAACAGACAGCACCTCCTGCAGATGAAAGTCAGGTGCAAGCTACCTGCTGGCTAGTTAAATACTAAACAAAAAATGGCAGCAGCACTAGATAAGCCATGACACATGAACATGAGGTGAATATGTGAAAAAAGTAAAAAAGCATAACTGCTATATAGTAAGTAAAGTGGAAGCTCTTAGCGCATATACATGATCATAAATATGTCGGGCTCATCCACCAACGATCAAGGTGGCTTCCAATCTGATGAGTCCTACACTAACACTGACCTGCATCCTACATAAACCGGCAGGCCCATATCAGGGGAACATCTTACCCGGTCAGAAGCTGCACCAGTCTGAACAGGAGTGCTAAATTCCCCAGAGGAGGCCAGTCTTCCTCTATATATACAAAATGACAAAAAACAGACAGCACCTCCTGCAGATGAAAGTCAGGTGCAAGCTACCTGCTGGCTAGTTAAATACTAAACAAAAAATGGCAGCAGCACTAGATAAGCCATGACATGTGAACATGAGGTGAATATGTGAAAAAAGTAAAAAAGCATAACTGCTATATAGTAAGTAAAGTGGAAGCTCTTAGCGCATATACATGATCATAAATATGTCGGGCTCATCCACCAACGATCAAGGTGGCTTCCAATCGGATGAGTCCTACACTAACACTGACCTGCATCCTACATAATATGGGCCTGCCGGTTTATGTAGGATGCAGGTCAGTGTTAGTGTAGGACTCATCCGATTGGAAGCCACCTTGATCGTTGGTGGATGAGCCCGACATATTTATGATCATGTATATGCGCTAAGAGCTTCCACTTTACTTACTATATAGCAGTTATGCTTTTTTACTTTTTTCACATATTCACCTCATGTTCACATGTCATGGCTTATCTAGTGCTGCTGCCATTTTTTGTTTAGTATTTAACTAGCCAGCAGGTAGCTTGCACCTGACTTTCATCTGCAGGAGGTGCTGTCTGTTTTTTGTCATTTTGTATATATAGAGGAAGACTGGCCTCCTCTGGGGAATTTAGCACTCCTGTTCAGACTGGTGCAGCTTCTGACCGGGTAAGATGTTCCCCTGATATGGGCCTGCCGGTTTATGTAGGATGCAGGTCAGTGTTAGTGTAGGACTCATCCGATTGGAAGCCACCTTGATCGTTGGTGGATGAGCCCGACATATTTATGATCATGTATATGCGCTAAGAGCTTCCACTTTACTTACTATATAGCAGTTATGCTTTTTTACTTTTTTCACATATTCACCTCATGTTCACATGTCATGGCTTATCTAGTGCTGCTGCCATTTTTTGTTTAGTATTTAACTAGCCAGCAGGTAGCTTGCACCTGACTTTCATCTGCAGGAGGTGCTGTCTGTTTTTTGTCATTTTGTATATATAGAGGAAGACTGGCCTCCTCTGGGGAATTTAGCACTCCTGTTCAGACTGGTGCAGCTTCTGACCGGGTAAGATGTTCCCCTGATATGGGCCTGCCGGTTTATGTAGGATGCAGGTCAGTGTTAGTGTAGGACTCACCCGATTGGAAGCCACCTTGATCGTTGGTGGATGAGCCCAACATATTTATGATCATGTATATGCGCTAAGAGCTTCCACTTTACTTACTATATAGCAGTTATGTTTTTTTACTTTTTTCACATATTCACCTCATGTTCATGTGTCATGGCTTATCTAGTGCTGCTGCCATTTTTTGTTTAGTATATATATATATATATATATTTGGTCGTAGTTAAGGGAAAAAAAACAACATTTTGGACCGTTTAAGATAAGTTACGTGATAATTTTGTACTGTGAATTGTTATATATGCCGTGATATCAAATATGTGGTGGGGGATTTTATTTTTGCAACATTTTTTTGACAAGGGATCTTCTGATTGCTTCTATAATACACTGTACTGCTTATGCAGTAAAGTGTATTATACTGTCAGCACTGTCAGAGAGGCGCAGGCATACACTGCAGGAAGGCCTGGGAAACTTCATTAGGTCCCCAGCTGCAGTGTACAGACACTGAGAAAGGAAGCCTCCTCTCTCTAAACCACTTAGATGTGGCGGACACTACTGACTATGGCGTCTAAGGGGTTAAATGGCTCGGAATGGCGGAATTAGAGCAGGAGCCCTCCTGTCATAGGAGTCCGTTAGGGAACAGCATAAAAAGGTATATTGGCAGTCACTAACAGGTTAACATTTCATTCTTTTCTTCTGTTAACTATATAAGTCCTGAAGTTGGCATGAAAATACCAACTTAAACATAAAAAAATTATAACAATCCATTATAAAGAAAGCTGTAAAGGAAAAAATATACTTACTATAGGCAATAACAAAATACTGTTGAGTTGTTGGACTTCTTAAGTCTTCTCCTCATTGTCAAGATTGGAAAGGTGCAGTAGGAGTGCCAGCTGGTATTTGGTCATTACAGTTTCAGACATCAGTGCCAGTATAGCTCTGTATGTCTGCATATAAAAAAGAAAGTGATATACTGGGAGTATTTAAAGGAGTTCTCTGAAACCAGGCATCCTTTTTCATATGGGCAGGAAGGATGCAGATGTTAGAGCTTTTGCTTCTGTTATATACTTGACCAGTACCAGGGGCGGATTGGCCATAGACCGTACTGGGAAGTTTCCCGGAGGGCCGATGCCCAGGGGGCCACCTGAGCCCTCCTCACGGTCATCCAGTGGAAGTTTTTTGGGATGTATTTTGTTTTGCTGGCTATATTTTGTGATGGACTGTGGTATTTGGTTCTGTTGGGTTTGTATAATGTGTCACAATAGGGTATTGCTGGCCCTGCCTTCCATCAATTTGGACCAGACTACAAAACGGGGCCACTTTTATCATTTTTTCCAGGGCCGCTTAAAGTTCCAAGTCCGTCCCTGACCAGTACTGTGACAAGCTGTCTATATACACGTAATCACTGCCACTGCTGGGGGTGTTGATTGGACAGCAATTTATATTTCCGGTCCAGTGGGCACCAGAAGTGGAAGAGAAGGGATGTTCGTGCTCGTAATGGATTGCCAGTGATAAAATGAGTCTTTTTTAACCCCTTCACCCTACCTACCTGCCCATATGAAAATGGGTTCCTGGTCTTGGAGAACCTTTTTAAGCAAAGGCATAAGATTTGACAGAGTACTTTAGCAGAATGCCATAGTTATGTGTGGTTCCTGTCAAATTGCATATATTTACTATATTATATGTATCTCTATATACTTTCACACACAAGTTCATATACTTTATTTGTTGAAATAAGCCTAATTAGATGAAGGCATGACAGCTATTATCAATGCCTTCAGACTAGATAGTTAGGAATTTACTTAAACACTTGAGATCTCAGCTAGCAAGAAAGTACCCAGCTAGACAGACTACCTATCATTAGTTATTGAAACTGATCCAAGAAACAGAACAGTGACTGTATTCTGGAAACATCTTAATTTGTCCTTGCACAGATAACACCAAGTGTGATAACAGAAAACATTTTTGTTCTTGCATCCTCAAGGTCACATAACTAATTTTGAAAGTTATAAGCTTCATTATATGCTCTGCTTATCTTTAGTCAAGACATACCTTTTGGTAATTCTAAAGCAAGACAAATTCCTATCTGTATCAACATACAACAGAATCCCCACCTGTTTCTCCACCTTAAAATTCAACAATTAATCCAAAAACTCAGAATATGTTTTATAGTTTACCATATTCTTCAAAGTGTAAGTCCCTTTTTTCCTGGCTGCAGGTTCTCTGTAAAGGTACATAAACCTCTTCACTCAGAAATAGGACAGGAAGGAGAAGGGTGCTACAGCAAAGAAGGAGAAGGAAGCTATAGCAGGATCTCTCCTGCTGTTTCTGTGTGCTGTGAGAGGGGAGGAGGGGGATAGTATTTTAGTTAGGCTTCTTTCGGCCGGATCTCTACCGGATCCCATTATGGTCTGTGAAGCATGGTAGTGACAGCATCATGCTGTGGATGTGTTTTTCAACGGCTGAGACAGGTAGACAGGTCAGGGTTGAGGGAAAGCTGAATACAGCAAAGTACAGTGGTATTCTTAACCCTTTCAGTAGTGTTGAGCAAAATGAAGTTAATGAAGTGGACTTAGTTCTGAATTTCAGGAAAAATTTGATTTGCCACAAAGCCAGATTTGCCAGAAATAGCTGTATGAGGGCTTGTTTTTTGCGGGACAAGTTGTACTTTCTCATTTCACCAATTAATGGTGGATACAATGTAGTGGGGAGCTGGAAAAAAATTCCAAAGGGGGTGAAATTGGAAAAAGAACATTCCGCAACAATTTTATGGGTTTTGTTTTTACAGTGTTCACTATGCGGTAAAAACTTTTTTTTATAGTTCCTATAGGGAACTATAACAATCTATCATCAGATTGCTTCTCTCATAGCATTAGCATTGGAGTCTATGAGGATTACACTATGTGGCAGGGCTCCGGCTTCTGGGTTTTTGCGTGTCCAGATGCTGTGGTCACATTTGACGACAGCATGTGAGGGATTAAAAGTCCACGATCGGCACTACCACCGGTTGTGGACATTAGGCTCGGGTGTCTGCTGTTTAAAATAGCAGGAGCCCGGCCCAGTGCCATACATATATGGCGCTGGCTGCAAAGGTTTAATGAACATGATCCAGTGTGCTCTGGACCTTAGACTGGGGCAAAGATTCACCTTTCTAAGCATACAGCCAAAACAACAAAGGAGTGTATATTGGTTTGTACCTACATTCCTGGAAGTAATTTTTTGCAGCTATTTAAGTTTCAATGTCATATGAAAAAGGAAAACGCGGACTTTATTCTTTAAACAACTTAACAAAATTACCAGGTTGCTCTAAATTACCTTTAATTCCCTTTCCTCATTAAGGCATGTGTAATATGTGTTGTTTGACTAACAGATAAAAAGGACCTGTCACCTCTCCTAACATGTTTATATTAGTAACCACTTTCACTCCCTATTTACCATCAGTTCTGGTGCATCTAATCTTATGACTCTATGATGTGCCATTCATCTGTAGTGACACCCCCAACTGGTAACACCCAACTTGACCTTCATTGCAAACTGCTATTAATTGATTCATAACGTCTAGCAGGAATAATAAAGCTATGACACATCATAGATTAATAAGAATAGATGCTATTATAAGGGGGATGCAAGTAGTTACAACGGCAGACATGTCAGGAGAGGTGACAGGTCCTCTTTAAGTTCAACTCCAGAAGTGCAGTTCAATCCAGAACTGTTTCAGACACAACTCAGTATTTGACTTGCTTTTGCTGGAACTTATGTAGCTCTTGCTGATCATACACAGCAGCAGCATGCGAAGGCACGCATACTTATTCAACCCTTTCAGCCCCGGAGGTTTTTTCGTTTTTTGCGTTCACATTTTTTCACTCCCAGCCTTTCTGCGGCCATAACGGTTTTATTTTTCCATTCACATAGCTATATGAGGGCTTGTTTTTTTGCGGGACAAGTTTCACTTTCTAATTCCATCATTAAATATAGCATATAGTGGGGTTCTGGGAAAAATTCCAAATGGGGTGAAATTGGAAAACAAATGCAATTCTGGAACAGTTTTATGGGTTTTGTTTTTACGGCATTCCCTATACTGGAAAACTGACCAGTTACTTTCATTCTCCAGGTCAATACTATTATGCCGATACCCCATATGTTTTTCTTGCGTTTTTATACTGAAAATAAAATTAAGAACCTTGAAAACATTTTTTTTCTTTTCATCACCATATTCTGATCACCTATAAAAAGAGACAAAAAAACGGCAAATCGTCCATTTTGACTTTTTTTCCGGTTTGCCATTTTCCGTATGGGATAAATATTTTTTTAATAAATTTAATAGTACAAGCATTTTTGCGCACGGCAATGCCGATGATGTGTATTTCTTTTACTTTTTATAGCGAACTATACACTCCAATGCATTAGCATTGGAGTCTATGGAGATTATACTATGTTCCTATGGAGCCCTGTGGGTGCCATCTTTAAAGTCCTGGCCAGTCAGGAAGGGGTTATATGGGACATATCAATGTATCCTACTTTTATTGTATTTTTTTTCTGTCTGGTTTAGTATAAATACTGTCAGCCTAAAACTTTGGATGAATGATTTGGTAGCAAACCATGGTATGATTTTTGAAGGAAAAGGTTTTAGGCTAATCAGTGTAACATCACATCACATTTTTGTAGGATTTTAGGCTTCAGTTTTGTTTCATTTAGTAATTTGAACAGAAAATGGCCACTGTGAAAGGATCAGCCAGTCCAGTTTGTACATGTACCAACAAAAATCAAACCCAAGACACAATCTAATTTCTTTATAAAGTGTCTGCTGTAGGTCCAGGAGTAGGTTCTCTAGGAATACTCAGTTTTTGCCAAGTGCCTGTCTCCATAAATAGAAGATTCATACTTACCTGCTCCCTGCCACTCTGATCCTCTGTGCTGCCTCTGCTGTGTCCACATCCTGGTCCCTGGCTTGTTTTCTTCTGATAAAGTATGGTCATGGTCACATGCTCAGCTGCAACCAATGACCGGCTTCAGCAGCAACGTGCTACTTGCAGCAACATCACCACTGAAGCCAGTTTTATTTCTGTTACACCTGTCCCTGCATCCAGTGATATATATATATAAATATAAATATATAAATAGTCGTTTGCCTTCAACTGTCACTCAATAGTTGAATGAACACTTCCATCAAATGGTAATCACATATTAACAGCCTATATGTGAATATTCTATTTTCTTTTTTTAATTAAAAAACGAGTGGAAGACATCACTTTATTCGGGGGGGGGGGGGGTATGAGTCAATCAGAGCATCACACGTTACACTTATCAAGAGCTTTTATACTCCTATCCCAATTCTACACCTGCTGTTATAATGAAGACTATCTTACTATCTTGCTTATACCATCTTCACCTCACAGCAGCAGTAGACTGACAATGGATTACCTATCTATATCGGAGCTTATCGTTTGTGTTGACCGCTACAGGAGGACAATATTTTGTTTAGTTTTAAATGGTATAGTACAGAAAAATAGAAAAAAAAAAAGTTTCCATGAATATTGGGTTTTACCCACTGATGAAAGTGTTCCGTTAAAATAAATCAAAAGACTGCCTTAAGGAAAATATAAGCTTAGTTATTCCACCAGTATGCCAGGGCCACAGCAGCAGCATGGAGCAGGTGCTCCAGTGTTACCTAAGACCTTGTCTGAGGATAAGGTGAATTTTCTGCTACGGCACTGTGCAGACACTGTGTTCAGTATTTATTTGGGCACCCATTGGCGTAATATGGGCACTGGTGTGGCGTTATTTTTAGACAACATATGTATTTTTTGCAGACCCTGCATAGTTTGCATTGCCTGTGTACTTTGTGGCATTTGGAGGCAATATTTAGTATATATGAGAGCATTTGAATGTCACTATTTTGCTTTATTGAAAGGGGTTCTCTGGGAATTAAGAAAATGAAAATACTTAAATATTACTTTATTAGAAATATATTCCCAAATACCTTTCATTAGTTATACAGCCTTGTATTGTCTAGGGAGCAATGATTAGGAGAAATAAAATGGCTGCCGTCCTATTAGTCCACACAAAACCTGTCCTAATCACACAGGAGGACAAGTTACTTCACAACACTGAGGTAAAGAGCTGCCTCATCCTCCTCTCTGCTCTGCTTGTCAGGGGTTATGATTCTGAATACAGATGATAAGATATTCAGGTGAATCTCTGTAGTAATGGAGTTCATGAGGAGACATCGAGTATAGAGAGGATAGACAGGAAAGACTGTGGTAATGGAGACTGCATACAAGTCCTGCGGCCCATCAGGCACATCCCCAACTCCTCTCTGTACTTCATGTCTCCTCATGAACTCCATTCCTACAGAGTTTTAGCTGAAGATCATATTAAATTGTATTCAGGATCATTATCCCTGGCCAGCAGAGAGAAGGATGAGTCAGCAATTTAGCTCAGTGTTGTGTGATTAGGACAGGTTTTGTGTGGACTAATAGGACAGTGGCCATTTTATTTCTCCTAATGATTGCTCCCCAGACAAAACGAGCCATTATAGCTAATGAAAAGGTATTTGGGAATATATTTATAATATAGTAATATTTAAATATTTTCATTTTCTTAATTATCGGAGAACTCCTTTAAGTTTTGTTTCCTCATAAAATATGCTAAAAACAAAATCTATGGTATGTCATTTCTAGTCAGTATTAGGTAAATCCAAGCCTCGCTTGTAGCACAGTATTGATGTTCTGTTCCGGTGCCATAGTATTCACTAACATTTGAATCACTGTAATTGATCTTCTTAATGACTTGTTAAACTTAACAATCTGATTGCAGTAACCCAGCTTCTGAAAGGTTTAGTAAATTATTATTATCCAACTCAGCCCTTAGCCTGCCATTGTGTGTAATGTGTTATTACAGTGACTCAGCCCCTGGGTACCTGATTGACCTGAACCTTGGACATCTTATTGCTCCTGAGTGCATGTTTATCTATTTAGTGACTATTAAATATCATGGATTAGGGTTTTATACAGTGTGCTGTAAGAATGACAATATCAGAATGGGAACATATGACAGCTGATGAATGACAGTAAAAAAAACACGACTGCCAATGCAATGAGGGTAGCTGGCCAATTAAAGGTAGAAAGATGCATTTTTATATTATGCAGAGGTAGGGATTGCCAAAGACTCCAGTGCATGGACAGTGTAAGCATGCCTCCCAACTTTTAAAAAGCGCAAGGAGAGACAATATCAGGGGCATTCCTAATGCCGCTGCAAATTTTTTGGGTGCTAAGCCATACCTCTAACTATGCCCAATATCTATCTATACACACCCCAATCCAACCCAGACTCCTTCATGCCCCCACATAGTTGTTATGCCCCCTTAGTGCCCCTTCACAGTATTTATGCCCCCTTAGTGTTCCTACACAGTAGTCATACCCCCTTAGTGTTCCCACACAGTAGATATTCCCATTCAGTACACCAATACAGTACAATGCCCCTTTTTCCCCTTGTGAATAGAGCTCTCCCCAGCAGTAGGCACGGTGAAGTGACTCCATGATGCCTTCTGCGCTGACCATAAGACCATTCCAGCCTATGTGCTCTCTAATTCAGCCTGCAGGTGCGATGAGGTCACGCGTCTGCTGCTGAGGGGAGCTGATGGCTCCCTGCTTCACCATTGCATTCAACTGTTTCTGTGTTCTCAGGATGCAGAAACAGTTGAGAGCGGAGCATGCAACAGCTATCCTGGGACCAGGGTTTGACTGGGGTGTCTAGGGCCACCAGTAAAATTCCCTCTGGGGGCCCACTGTAAAGCTCACTCTGGGGGCCACATGCATATGCTACCTGCCCACACTATCCAGTCCTTTATATGGACATAGGCAATGTACTGCATAGCATCTTAGGCAGCCTATTTATAGGTCAGTCTACTGTGCCATGTATCACTTGTGCAGGAGGTGGGGGACTAGAGGCCTACCTAGCTCGGGGGCCCACGGGAGGATTCACCTGTTCCCCTGTGGGCCAGTCCGAGCCTGCCTGGGACCACAGAACAATCTCCGAAATCGGGGTTCTCCCACTGGATCCGGGATGTTTAGGAGGTATACAATGGGGAAAATAAGTATTTGATTCACTGGCAATTTTGCAAGTTTTTTTTGGAGAGTTCTATAATTTGTATCGTAGGTACACTTCAACTGTGAGAGACAGTAAATAATTAGTTTCCATTTTATTGCATGAAATAAGTATTTGATCACCTACCAACCAGCAAGAATTCTGGCTCTCACAGACCTGGTAATTTTTCTTTAACCACTTCCCGTCCGCACGTTGACTATAAACGTCCGGGAAGTGGTTACCTATCTCTGAATGGCCGTTTATAAACGGCCATTCAGAGATAGCAGCTACACGCTAATCGTGCAGCTGCACAGTGGGGTACCTGCTGTCAGTGACAGCAGGGTACCCCAAAGAGAAGGCAGGGACCGTTCCCAGGGGTCCCTGCCTTCTAGATCGCTGTATACACAGCGCTCAACGAGCGCTGTGTATACAGATCAGGAAGCGCTATTGCGCTTCCTGTTCCGGCCCGGCGGTCACGTGATCGCCGGGGCCGGAGAGTGCAGGAGCTGCCGGGTCTCTCATAGACCCGATCAGCCCTGCACTGAGGCTGTACAGCATAGTATTATGCTGTACAGCCTCTCTGGGGATGTATTTCCCCTGTAACTGGGGCCACTATGTCAGCCCCAGTTACAGGAGAAATCAAGTGTAAAAAAAAAATAAATAAAATAAGTGAAGTTAAATGTCCCCCTGAGGTCTTGTATGACCTTATGGGGGACACAAAGTGTAAAAAAAAAAAATAAAAAAAAATAGTATCATTAAAAAAAAAAAAAAATCACATATATATAAAAAAAATAATTTCCCCCCAAATATTTCATTAAAAAAGTTACAAATAAAAATAAATAAATAAGATACACATATTTGGTATCACCGCGTCCGAAACGACCGTCTCTATAAAAATATCACATGATCTACCCCATAAAGTGAACTGCGTAAAAAAATATCTAATAAAAATTAAGCCAAAACAGCTTTTTTTGTCGCATCACCTACCAAAAAACATAATATTAAACAATCAAAAAGTCGTATGCATCCCAAAATGGTAGCAATAAAAACGTCACCTCCTCCCGCAAAAAATGAGCCCCCACACAAGATTATAGCCCGAAAAATGAAAAAAAAATGTCTCTTAAAAAACTGCAACACAAAAACATGATTTTTCTTCTAAAAATGCTCTTATTGTGTAAAACGTAAAAAAATAAATAAAAAATAGACATATTTGGTATCGTTGCGTCCGTAACAACTGGCTCTACAAAAATATCACATGATCTACCCCATCAAGTGAACTGTGTAAAAAAAATGTAGAAAAATGCCCCTAAACTGCTTTTTTTTTTTAGTTAACCTCCCAAAAATTAGATTAAAAAGTGATCAGAAAGCCATATGTACCCCAAAATGGTGCCAATAAAAAGCACAGCTTGTCCCGCAAAAAAGACCTCACGCAGCTCAGTCCACAAAAAAATTAAAAAGTTATCACTCTTACAAACCATGACAAAAAATTCCATGTTAGAAAATGCAGATGCTGCTCCTCCCCTTCTGAGCCCTGGCGTATCCCCAAATAACAGTTTACGACCACATGTGGGGTGTTTCTGCAGACTGCAGAATCGGGGTAATAAATATTGAGTTTTGTTTTGTTGTTAACCCTTAATGTGTTACAGGAAAAAATTATTAAAATGGAAAATCTTCAAAAAAAGTGAAATTTTGAAATTTCACATCTATTTTGCTTTAATTCCTGTGGAATACTTAAAGGGTTAACAACATTTCTAAAATCAGTTTTGAATAGTTTGAGGGGTGTAGTTTCTAAAATGGGGTCATTTATGGGTGGTTTTTATTATGTAAGCCTCACAAACTGACTTCAGAACTGAACTGGTCCTTAAAAAAGTTGATTTTGCAAATTTGCATAAATTGCGTCTAAAATTCTAAACCTTCTACTGTCCTAAAAAAATAAAATGACACTACCAAAATGATGCCAACATAAAGTTGACATATGGGGAATGTAAATTAAAAAGTATTTTATGGGGCATCACTATCTGTCTTAAAAGCAGAGAGATTGAAATTTAGAAAACAGTGAATTTTTTCAAATTTTCGGTAACGTTTGGATTTTTTTATAAATAAAATTAAAACTTATCGACTCAAGTTTACCATTAACTTGAAGTACAATGTGTCACGAGAAAACAATCTCAGAATCGCTTGGCTAAGTAAAAGCGTTCCAAAGTTATTACCACATGAAGTGACACATGTCAGATTTGAAAAATTAGGCCTGGTCAGGAAGGGCGGAAATGGCTCAGAGCTGAAGTGGTTAAGAAGCCATCCTACTCTGCACTCATTTCCTGTATTAATTGCACCTGTTAGAACTCGTTACCTGTATTAAAGAGGACATTTCACCACTCCTGACATGCCTGTTCTAATAGCTACATGCATTCCCTGTGTAATACCAATTCTAGAGCATCTATTCGTATGACTATGTTGTGCCATTCCTTTATTATTTCTACTAGAAATTATGAATGAATTACTAGCAGTCTGCAGTAAGGGTACAGAGGGTTGGTAACCGGTTGGGGGTGGGTACTTTCACAGTCTGAAAATTGCAGCACTGATTGGATAGATTCAGTCTGTGCATGTACACACACCCCCAACTGGTTACCACCCATCTGTACCCTTACTGCTGACTGCTAGCATTTCATTCATAATTTTTATGATCAAGAGGAAGGCGTCCTACTCAGCCAAATGGGTCACAGGATACCTCACTCTCATAAGAAACAGTAACTGAAGCTGTAGGAACCAGACTGAAGCCAAAGATTAGCACAGCAGCAGAGAGATAAAGCAAAGTATTCAAGTTTACCTGCCAGTTTACTCTTACCCTGCTGGAGCCAAGAGAAAGATCAAGTATTGTTTGGATGACACAAGTTTATTGCAAGTTTATTTAAGTAAAAACCGTTGAACTTTACCAAGTCTGGTCTCTACTTGCTCCACCAACTACAACTCCT
This sequence comes from Rhinella marina, assembly GCA_900303285.1. Classification (NCBI taxonomy): domain Eukaryota; kingdom Metazoa; phylum Chordata; class Amphibia; order Anura; family Bufonidae; genus Rhinella; species Rhinella marina. Next base: position 17,543 of record ONZH01017119.1, read on the forward strand.
TTGTTGCTGCGGAGCCTAACCCCAGGGAGCGACACAAACTATTAAGGCCACATCACCACTCGCTATTCCTCAACACTGGGACTCCATCGCTCCTGGGGGGAAGCCTGGGATTCAGAGCAGGGACTCCCAGAAGAACTGACTGACTCCATATATAGACACACAGCAGGGACTTCTTACAATATATGTAAGTCAGATCAGGGATTCCCAATCAGTGCACAGAAAATACTTGCAAGTCAATGGGCCCACCAGTAAAAAAGACTAACAAAAAACACTAGTAGTCTAAGCAAAATACTGTCTGTTCTGGTGGAATCCTAGCTGTACTGTTTCTTTCATTCTGGAGGACGTGTACAGCATTACAAAGACAATCCTTTGAGTTAAAGGGCAACTAAATCCAGAATCCAAACACACACAAAAAAAAAAGAAAAACCAGCAAAACATAACATAATTTCCATTTCTCTCAGCCTGCAGTCATGTCTACTTACTCCCTCTTTCTCCCCCTCTGATGGTACTGCATGTGAGCCAGGAAGCCTGGAGCTGTAATAGACTGCAGAATACTGAATTGACTAAGAAAAATCCTCCTCCTCGCTCCTAAATAGTGCCATAGCTCGGCAGATTTACCTTTCAGGATCCTGGGAAAGTTGGGTTACCACCATGTGGAGCTGTAATAGATTGCAGAACACTAAATCTACCAAGATAAATCGCGCTCTCCACTCAAATATATACAAATATAACTGAGGTAATGGTTTGCAGCGACAGACAGTGAAAGAAAATGCCTTTTCTGAGGGAAACCTTCCCCATCTGTCAGAAATCTATCAGTCCTTCCTCTCTAGTGATAGTCTTTGTCTACTGAAGCATCTAAATCTGTGTTTACATCATTTTTTTGTCTTACATTTAACATATATGCATGACGTATACGTTAAACGGCTGCTTCAGACAGATGTCTAAAGATGCTAGAAAACTAGACAGATTGTTAAGCTCTGATGGAGATGAGGAGTCTGGATGTGTAGTATTTTAAAAAAAAAAGAGCACAGAATGACAACTCCCAACATGTTCAGACTGTTATTATGGGGCATCAGTGGACATTATATGGAGAAGGATATAATGGGAGAGAACTACAACTACCAGCATTTCTGGGATGTTATTATAGCCTATCAGAGGACATTAGAAGGGTTGAGTATAAGGAAAGAAATACAACTCATAGTATTTGACAACTTATAGAGGGAGAAACTAACCTTACACACACAGCACAGGAGCTTTGCCCACATTGTGACATGATTCCTTCTACATCGTGACATGCACTGCTGAGGTCTGTCTCAGTAGGTAAATCGGGTTCAATTAAATTGGCTGGCGTGGAATGAGCAAGGCAGGGAAGCAGATGGGGTGGGACCCGCACCTATATCGGGAACAGAGCCCCGCAAGGTGGTGGCTGGAGGGTTCCGGTCCGGCCACCACCAATCGCTTTCCCCATAGAAGTGAATGGGAGCGCACCGCGCATGACCGGCCACCGCTACCATTCACTTCTATGGGCCTGATGGAAATAGCAGAGCCAGCGCTTGGCTATTTTTGGCGGCCCCATAGAAAATGAATCAAGGGCAGCTGCGCATGCGCAGTGCGCTCTCCACTACTTTTGGTGCTCCTTTCTTGATATAAGTCAGGGTCCCAGCGGTAGGACCCACACCTATAAGACAACGGGGGCATATCCTAGCGATATACCCCCATCGTCTGTGATGAGAAAAACCCTTTAAGCTGGGGACCACTGTGGGGATATTACTCAAACTGGGGGCCACTAAGGGGAATATTACTTAAACTAGAGGCCACTTTGGGGGACATTACTTAAGCTGGGGGCCACTATGCAGGACATTACTTAAGCTGGGAGCCATTTTGGGGGACATTGCTAATTATTGGAGTCAGTATGGGGGACATTATTACTACTGGGGCCACTATGGAGGACATTATTACAAATAGGGTCCACTATGAGGGACATTATTACTACTGGGGGGCCATTATGTGTACAGAGGGCACTGCAGGGATCCTTATTAGAAAAAAAAAAAGCCAATGAAATTCATCCATTCTTCATGGCCATTTTAACAGCCATGAAAAATTGATGCAAAGCAGCCATTAAAAAACGGACAGACGACCAGAAAATGGATGCACAAATGGTTGAAAAATGGCCATAAAAACCTGACAGTGTGTCCGTTATTTTTTCACCTTCGTGTGCATGTAGCCTTATGTGTTTTCAGGGTTTAGATCCCGTTTAATGTGCACTGTGTATTGCTTGGGCATTTTTGGCAGAGGATCTCAAAACCGGCATTAAACGGTTCAGTTTTGTTCCCATTCATTGTCAATGAGGAGAAACTGATCAGGATGCATAAGTATGTATCCATGCCGTTTTGGTTCATTTTGGTGCACAGAACTGTTGCAAGCTGCGGTTTTGTGTCCTGTTTGCGAAGTGGAACAAACAGGATCCAGCATGAAATTCAATGTAAGTCAGTGGTGCTGGATCCATTTTTTTTTTGTTCAGTTTTGATTTAATACAACTAGATCCAGAAGAAACGGATGCATCTGGATGTATTAAATGCCATAGATCTGTTTTAGCCGGATCTCAAAACTAGAATTAACAACGAAGATATGAAAGTATCTTAAATTAGTTCTATGGCAGCACTGCAGAGAAACTGAACACTTACTGCCAGGTTTCCCTACATACTACAGGTGATTACTGGGTGTCCCAGCAGAGGGACACTTTGTGATCAGTCTTCTTTCAACAAACAGGAATTTTCCAAAATGAACAACCCCTGTTTCTGTAATAAACACGGCTGATCTACCTGGGATCAGCCAAAATGAATCTTTGCTGTAAATTTTCAATAATGGTACAGCAATGACATGTTGTACTTGGCATGGGACTCTGGCACCCAGTCACAGCAGGCAATGCTGCCATGCATGATGGCAATTGCTTAAAGAGGACCTGTCACCTCTCCTGACATGTCTGTGTTAGTAACTACTTGCATTTCCCATGTAATAACAACCATCTATTTTATGATCCCCTCTATTATTCCTATTAAAAGTTTATTACTGCATTGAGTGTTACCAGTTGGGAATATGTCCCTGCACAGTCTGAAAGTATACAATCAGCATTAAAATTCATTAAAAAAAATCAGCCTTTCATTGACTCGCATTTTAGAGTTAAAACCTATCTTCAGTGTAGAAGTGCAGAAGTGCCATTGGATCTGGTCTAGGGCCCTGTGGATTCCAGGATCCTGGCCAAGTTCTTTGTCTTCTTTCTGAGCACATAGTGACAAAGCATTTCCATGTCAACATATTAGGTGCTTAAAGGGGCTGTTTCATATAGACAACCCCTTTTTTAATCAAATCTAATGCCAGCCAGCTCACTGGTACAGCTCTAGATTCAAAAACCTGCAGTTGAAGATAGAATGTAATATTATATGCCCGCCATTGTGCTCTTTTTGGAGCCTCCTCTATGATGTCCATTTGCCCTAAGATGATGTGTTCAAAGGGTTGCTGAGACAAGTCATATCCTCCACTGGAAGTGTATTGCCTACTGCGTAGCACCCTCCAAGACCAAAGAGAGTGATGGAGCATCCTTGATAAGAGAAATGTAATGACCAAAAAGATGGGTGCTAGAAGGGATAGCTGAAGTAGAAAAGTCATAAATCACTGCCTTATTTTAAACTCTTAGTGGAAACCAAATTAAAGGGATTGCCCCATGTAATAACACTTCTAGAGTATCTATTCTTATGACTCTATGTTATGCCATTTATTTATTATTCCTGCTAGAAATTTTGAATTAATTCCTAGCAGCCTACAATGAAAGTCAGATGGGTGTTACCAGTTTAAGGTGTGTCCCCCTGCACAGTCTTACATTCTCCAGTCAGTGCAACCCCCACACACAGGTAACACCCATCTGGACCTTCACTACAAACTACTAGCAATTCATTCATATCTTCTAGCGGGCATAATGAAGGAATTGCACAACTTAAAGGGTTATTCTCATTTTAGACAATGAGGGCATATCGCTAGGATATGCCCCCATTGTCTTATAGGTGCGGGTCCCACCGCTGGGACCCACACCTATTTCCAGAACGGAGCCCCCGAAGCGATTGAGAGGGCCCTGCGCATGCGCAGCTGCCCTCCATTCATTTCTATGTGGCCGCCGAAAATAGCCGAGCGCTGGCTCGGCTACTTCCGTCGGCTCCATAGAAATGAATGGGAGCGCACCGCGCATGCACGGCCCGGCTCCCATTCATTTCTATGAGCGGCGCGGGGAGCTGCACCTGGTGGTGGCCGGACCCCCGGAAACCTGGGGTCCTCCAGGCGCAGCGCTCCCCGCTCCGTTCTGGATATAGGTGCGGGTCCCAGCGGTGGGACCCGCACCTATAAGACAATGGGGGCATATCCTAGCGATATGCCCCCATTGTCTAAGATGACAATACCCCTTTAAGCCTTATTCACACGTCTGTGTCCATGCTTAAATCTGTGAAAAGGTGGTCAGTGATGCCTCTATGAAGATATCCGTGATGGATCGGTGTTGGGTCTGTGTTTTTTGCTGTCCGTGTGTCATCTATGTTTCACTGACACCGCACAGCTGAACAATAATTTTCAAAGCATCTTTTCTTAATAATCCATGAAAGACAAATGAAACATGGATGGCATCCGTGGATTTCACTGACCCATAGACTGTAATGGGCACGATGGATCCGCGAACAGACAAAACAGAGCATGCATCCTTGCTAAAAACACGGACCATGGTAAATAACTGATGTATGAATACACACATTAAAATGAATGGGGACATGTGCTGTCCATGAAGAATACGTACAGCACACGTACATGGAACACTGACATGTAAATGAGGCTTTAGAGTCATAAGAATAGATATTCCAGAATTGTTTTTACATGGGGAATGCAAGTAGTCAGGGGCGGACATACCACCTGTGCAGCATGTTCAGCTGCAGAGGGGGCCCTTCCCAGTGCCAGGACAGGTGTGGGGGATGGGGCCCTGATTAGGACTTACTATGCATCTGCTGCCCTTCTGCCTGTACTCCACAGCTGAAAGACCTACGATGACATCATAGTCATGTGATCTTGTCAGCAGTGGTAGTGGTTGTAGGACCTATGATGAGGTCATTGCCATGTGACTAGTGAAGAAAGGCAGCACTGATTAGTGGAGACCTGTGAGCCCATGGAGTGAATGTAAGTGGCAGAGACATGCTGGGAGATGTGGTTCTCCCAATTATACCTCCTCCCTGCTTAGTGGGGGGGGGATACGTCATTTAACTGGAACTGTATGTTAGAAGGATTGAAGGGAGATGACTAGTGTTATTTACATGGGACTGGATATTATAGAAGACTGGAGGGAGAGGAGTGATGTTATTTACATGGGACTGCATGGTGTTGAAGACTGTAAGGAAGAGAGGTTATTTACATGGGACTGTATCATATAGAAGACTGGAGGGAGAGGACAAGCATTATAATTTATGGGGGCACTACAGAGAAGATTATAACTCTAGGGGTTATGGCAGGAGGAATTATAATTACAGGGGGCACTGCAGGGAACATTATAAATACTGTGGGCAGCGGTGGGCATTACTACTGAGGGCTCCATAGGAGTGCCTTATAGATTGGCCTTATTTCTATTTGGGTGCCCTATAGGGGGCCTTATTAGTACTGAGGGCACAGAAGGGAGCCTTATTACCACTGGGGGTACTATTGGGAGTGGGGACTTCCGCCTAGCAGTGAACCCGATGACATCACCGGCACTAATGGACAGGCTTTAGCCCCGGCCTAGCCTGTAAAGCCGCCCCCAGTGACGTCTCCGCTTAACAGTGTAAAAATGTAAACAAAACAGCCCAGGGCAAGGGAGAGCGTTAGAGCATGAAATATCAGAGTGGCTGAGTGGGGGGAGAAGGGGTTATGTCGGGGGTGGGGGGGCCCAGGTACATTCCTTGCACAGGGGCCCTCTGCTGTCTGTGTCCGCCCCTGCAAGTAGTTACTAAGACACGTCAGGAAAGAGATGACAGGTCCTCTTTAAATCCATTGCCACCCCGCTGAGAGATGGCTGTCTCAAGCAGAGATGACAAATGAGCTTTAACCTACCAAAGGATGCATCAACTGGTCCAGTGTGAAAACTGGAATATTTGAAGTTTTCTTATGTAGAAAGTCAAATAAAAAAATAAAGACACTAAAATAACACACAAAACAACCTGATTTAAATAACTTGTGATACATTCCCTTTAGGGATCATGCACACGAACGTATTTCCCTTCCTTGTCCGTTCCGTTTTTTTTGCGGACTGTATGCGGAACCATTCATTTCAATGGGTCCGCAAAAAAAACGAAAGCTACTCCGTGTGCATTCCGTTTCCGTATGTCCATTCCACAAAAAATTAGAACATGTCCTATTAGGCTTTATTCATACGACCGTATTTTGTTTCCGTGTACGTTCTGTTTTTTTGCGGATAGGATGCGGACCCATTCATTTCAATGGGTCCGCAAAAAATGCGGACGGCACTCAGTGTGCTATCCGCATCCGTATGTCCTCTCCTTAGCTCCGCAAGAAAGATAGAACATGTCCTATTCTTCTCCGTTTTGCTGAAAAGGATAGGCATTGTTACAATGGATCCGCAAAAAAAAATGGAAAAACGGATGCCATACGGAACGCCATTAGTTTTTTTTTTTTTGCAGATCCGCAAAACACATATGGTCGTGTGAATTAAGCCTTATTGTCTGCATTATGGACAAGGATAGTTCTGTTCCATTAGGGGCCAGCTCTTCCGTTCCACAAAACACGGAATGCACACGGATGTCATCCGTATTTTTTGCGAACTGCAAAATACATACGGCCGTGTGCATGAGGCCTTATAGTTATGGAGTGGCCAAGTCAATAAGAGGTGATAATAATGAAGGAAGAAGTGAATATAATGTACATAAAGCTATTCACATTCCATGAATGATGTAGTCCCTGGTTTGACAAATTAATTCCTTAAAGTTCAATTGTAGGCAGAAAAACCTAGTCCTGACATAAGACAAATCCTGTACATATGTGCATAAGGAGACACCACCTGTTTTAATCAGTCTCCATTTTTTAATTCTTTTGTTTTGTGCTAAGTGTTCTTCTTTGGATGCCGTCCCCAGGCTCCCCGGACAGGCCTGCTGCCCTGTCAACCTTGAAGACAGGAAATGAATTTGGATGAACAATCCCGAAAGGATTGACTGTCCCCCAGGGGAGGCATTCCTAGTACTGGCCAGGAAGAGAAATATTGATTGGAGCTTGCCAAGAAAAATCTTTTCCCAGAAAATGATCAGGGACCACGCTGTTCTGAGTCACACTCCCACCCCTTGTATTGTGTCTTTCTAGGTCTTAACCTCGCTGTTGCTGGACTACTTAACAGAGGGAGGGATAATGGACATGAGGAGTCTGCTCAGTGTAACATTTCTGCATGTGAGAACATCTCAATCACTCACTAAAAGGAGAGAATGTGTAATTCTCAGTGTTATAATAATAGTAATTTCCCTTTATTAAAGATGCGGGCTGTTATTACACCCAGCTAAGACCATTATAGACTATTAATATACAGTACAGTTTAGTATTAATAGGTGCAGTGACCCACAGGTGGCAGGTTGTGAAGACAAGGATGGGAGTGGTATTTGTAGCATTGATAGGTGTGGCAATGGTTCAGTGTGGCTTTTCTCACTCAAATGTTTCCTTGGGCCGTGCAGTGAGTGGAGGACGCACACTTTCTTTCCTCGGGGCACACCCTGATATTGAGTTTCCTGCCTGGCATTAGGTGTGGTGCCCTTAATGTTAGATAGATGGGTGCAAGGCAGTACACCATGGTGGTACAGGCAATACAATGGTGGCAGCAGTGCAGGTGTTGGGTGCAAAGCAATAAGGAGGCCAGTGTAAGGTAACAAGTCCAACAAGTTTTACTGAAGTATTCTTGGCAAACAACACTTGTGAGGATAAGGTCAGTCTCTCGAGGGTACACACACACATACACAATCTTTCCAAATCTGTATATGGTAAAGCAGGCTGTATAGTCTATCTCTATTAAATCCATTCTCATTAACACTGCAGTTCTCATTGCAGGGTGCAGATCTTAGATGAGATGGCTAATCCATTCCCACAGTGTGGTGGGTGCCGAAGCAATATACCCTCTGCACAAGCAACAAAGTCCATAGCCATAAACAAGCATTACCTTTGCAAACACACACAGTCCTAAACAGTATACAGTTTCTTTGCTTCCTTCTCTCAGACCAGAGGTATGGCACTTGTTGTCAGATGGAGAACCCCTTGTAGTAGGGCTCACACTACACAGAGCACGCAGCTCCACACCCTTCAGCTGCCTAGGCCAGACTCATGGACTGAAGGAATCAGACTACTCACACAGCTCCTCCCTCAGAGAGAGTAGGTCCAGCCAGCCTCTTTCTGAGTAGCATACTATAACTAAGTTGTGTTTCCATATCAGCTCTTGAAGTACATAGATGGCATGTAAAGGTACATTGAAGGGGTTTGGGAATTATGAAAATGCTTAAAGGGGTTCTGCAGTTCTGTAAAACTGATGATCTATCCTCTGGATAGATTATCAGCCTCTGATCAGCGGCGGTCTGACACCCGGGACCCCCGCCGATCAGCTGTTTGAGAAGGCAGCGGCGCTGCAGGAGCGCCGCGGCCTTCTCTGTGTTTACCGCAGGCCAGTGACGTCACGACTAGTATCACTGGCCTGGACGGGGCTAAGCTCTGTTCACTTGAACAGCTGATCGGCGGGGGTCCCGGGTGTCAGACCGCCACTGATCAGAGACTGATGATCTATCCAGAGGATAGATCATCAGTTTTACAGAACTGCAGAACCCCTTTAAATATTACTTTATTATAAATATATTCCCAAATACCTTTCATTAGTTATAATGGCTTGTTTTGTCCAGGGAGCAATTATTAATAGAAATAAAATGGCCGCCATCCTATTAGTGCACACAAAACCTGTCCTAATCATACAGGAGGACAGGTTACTTCACAACACTGAGCTAAGGAACTGCCTTATCCTCCTCTCTGCCCAGCTTCTCAGGGATTATGAATACATCCTAAATACTGTTTTGTATAATCTTCAGCTGAATCTTTGTAGGAATGGCTTTCATGAGGAGAAATGAAGTACAGAGAGGATGGTGGGGGTGTGGTAATTAGTAGTAGCACTTGTATGCAGTCTTCACTACCACACTCTCACATTACCACAGTCTGTCCTGTCTGTTCACTCTGTACTTCATGTCTCCTCATGAACTCTATTCCTACACAGATTCAGCTGAAGATCCTATCAGCTATATTCAGGATCATAATCCCTGACAAGCAGAGAGGAGGATGAGGCAGCTTTTTACCTCAGTGTTCTGAAGTAACTTGTCCTACTGTGTGATTAGGACAGGTTCTGTGTGTACTAATAGGATGGCCGCCATTTTAATTCTCCCAATGATTACTCCCCAGACAAAACATGCCATTATAACTAATGAAAGGTATTTGGGAGTATATTTATAATAAAGTAATATTTAAGTATTTTCATTTCTTAAAACCCCTTTAACCATTACGAGAAGATATTAACCCGTTTAGCAGTAAATGAATTTGTAGCACTGATCTAGCATAAGCAGCAATTATATATATATATATATATATATATATATATATATATATCTTAGCGATGAGCAAATCTATTTGCTGCTTCGTATATTCGTTACGAATCCTCCTTATTTCCTACTCTGAAGTGAATCCGGATTTATTCAGATTCACTTTGTACAATTCTTAAATGTTCTTAAAATTTTGAACGCTAACGCTACGTACGCATTCTTCTTGCGCCCTGGCCCCGTGAAGCGGGAAAATGACGATACGCTCCCTCAAGAGCGGGAAAGTGAAGATACGCTCCCCTCAGAAGCGGGAAAAACCAGCCCGGCCCACCGGGAACTTTCTGTTTGCAAGAATAGGGAGTGAAGACTCCTCCCTCATTACTCCACCCTCCTCTCCAGATCAAGCCAGCGGTGAACAGCATGGCGCACCAACTACATCCAAAGTGGGGAGAGATGGTGTGGGGTACCGAGCCTGAACCACCAGAGAGGCCCATGGAGATCACAGTGGCACCAGTGAGCCCGAGAATCGCAAGGCACCGGAGGTGTCCGCTGTGCCAGCTGGTGCGGTGGAGACGGCTGGAGCATCCACTCCGCTGCCCAGGAAGAGAACACCTTCCACACGGCAGAATCCCATCGTGCCTGCATTAGTGACGGCCCACGCCCAGACCCTATGGGACTATAAGAAAGCGGTGGAGGACTGGGTCATCCAAGTGATTGATCATCCGAGGCCAGGAGACCCTACGCTGGAACGGCGTAAAGGAACGATCCTCTGGTTTTCAGTGGATCGAGGCAGTGGCTTCCTTGCGGATGACGAGGACAGCAAGGAGTACTTCGTGGGCCGCAGGTCTGTGAAATGGTCTGCCCCAAGCCCGTCACAGCCTATATGTGGGGGATCAGGTAGAATATACCCCCATGGCATCCCTGAAAGGCCCGTTTGCTATGGGGGTAACACTATTGTCAAAGCCCCTGGTACCTGCATCGCCAACCGAGACCTGGCTGGATGATCCAACAGCCACAGGACGCGTGCGCTGTCTACAAGAGTCACCAGATGGCACCCTCTGTTTCAGAGAGAAGCCACAGTCGGAGCCTCTGATCCCTGGATTGCCACCGCCACCACCACCACGGTCCTTTCACCTAGGTCAGCTGACTACATCATCCTTCACTTTCCAGCCCACAGTGATCCAGTACCAGCTACCATGGAAAATGAAGTCAGCAGCGGCCAGGGGAGCTGGTGGTTCTTCCTTGGGTGCAGCCTTGCCTGAACCGCTGCAGCCAGAAGTCCTTACCCCTGCTGTCCCGGCAGGAGTATCCGGAAAGGTGAAGGCTCAAGTGGCAGCAGCGCTCACCAGTGTGACCACCACACGGTCAAGTCCACATTCTAGCAGCAGAGAGCAGTGGAGCTCAACCACGGCAGCCAGCCTGGCCTACAGGAGGCAGGAGCGTCCTCTTATGTCCTTCAGCAGCAGTAGCAGCTTGGAGGACTTCAGTTCCCTCATCTGAGGAACCCTTCTATAACTGGCTGTTTCTGTCTGGCTGATATAAAGGACACCTCATGGTTTGGACCTATAGGAGCCACAACATGGACTGCACATGACGGGTGAGAGCTAGTTGACACTTGTTTTTTAATGTATGTTGTTTTTATTGCCCCCTGTTTGACTCTCACCCAGATGGATATGGCTTGTAAGGACTCCCCCCTATTCTGCAGAAAATTCCCAGTTGCGCCTAAGCGCACCTATTTTGCTTTTCCGCGCTTCTCAGGTTATTTGGGAGCCCCTTTTTCAAAAAGGGTTCTCTATTTGCTGCTATTTTATATTATCCATGTGGATTACACGTTACCTGTTTGAATTACAAAATTACCTCACGTGGATTACAATTGAATTTGAATTTTGGACTATGTGTTCCAGTGTCTTATGCCAAGCAGCCATGAGGAGAGACTCAAACGTACAGTACAGACCAAAAGATTGGACACACCTTCTCATTCAAAGAGTTTTCTGTATTTTCATGACTATGAAAATTGTAGATTCACACTGAAGGCATCAAAACTATGAATTAACACATGTGGAATTCTATACTTAACAAAAAAGTGTGAAACAACTGAAAATATGTCTTATATTCTAGGTTCTTCAAAGTAGCCACCTTTTGATTACTTCTTTGCACACTCTTGGCATTCTCTTGATGAGCTTCAAGAGGTAGTCACTTGAAATGGTTTTCACTTCACAGGTGTGCCCTGTCAGGTTTAATAAGTGGGATTTCTTGCCTTATAAATGGTGTTGGGACCATGAGTTGTGTTGGGCAGAAGTCAGGTGGATACACAGCTGACAAAGCTCACGTACAATTACAAAAAAGAACAAAAAGACAAACAGATTACCATTTCTTACTAAGTACCACCCTTTCATCAACAAAGTTAGAAATATACTCTATAAACACTGGAGTATATTATCTAAATCCTATCCAGAAACAGAAGAACTGAACAACCGTCCTATGATATGCTACAAAAGAAACACGAACATAAGAGACAGAATAGTGAGGGCAGACATAGGAAGCAACAAAAGACTACTCAAACAGACAACATTAACCACTGAAAAACGTGGCACATTTCCATGTTTAAATTGCACACAGTGATCAAGTGTGATTAGAGGACAACATTTTTCCCATCCGCATACATGACAACAATACCCGGTACAAGGGTACTTCACTTGTGACAGCACATACATCATCTACTTCCTAAAATGCCCATGTGGACTTCTCTACATAGGGGAAACCTCTATGCGCATGAAAGATCGATTTAGTAAACATAAATCGACAATACGTACAAAAAATCTACTTCTACCCATACCGTATCATTTTCACCAACAGAAACATAACATATCACAACTACGCTTTCAATTCATTGAGCAAGTACAACAGCCACGGAGGGGTGGCAATAGGAACCAACTGCTACTCAAAAGAGAAGCGTATTGGATACATACACTGAGGACAATAGAACCCTGGGGTCTCAAAAGAGAATATGAGTCAATAGTTTTTTGTGACAACTTGCAAGATTCATTATCTAATTATTATTTATTACTCTTTTTACAGAAATAAAAAGGCAGTTTCTATATAGCAATGGAAAATACACCCCACTAACAGGGTGCCAGCTGCGATGTACTAGTGAGTGTACTACTGTATATCTTGAGTAATATGATGAATTTATAGCCTTTTGTGTATTAGTTTAATGACAGAAACAAACGATGCCTTGTTTCTTCTCCTTTGTTTATATGTTACCATAGTAATTGTGACGTCACGCCCACCTTGGCGGACTATTTAAACCCAAAGACATGTGATGTTGTATATGTCTGAGGAAGGCTAATATAGCCGAAACGCGTCACAAATACCTGTAAATGTGACAATAAAAGCATAGAAAAATAACAGCGAAGTGTCAGTCTGACTTCATAGATACACAGCTGATAGTCCTACTGAATAGACTGTTAGAATTTGTATTATGGCAAGAAAAAAGCAGCTAAGTAAAGAAAAACGAGTGGCCATCATTACTTTGAGAAATGAAGGTCAGTCAGTCCAAAAAATTGGGAAAACTTTGAAAGTATCCCCAAGTGCAGTCGCAAAAACCATCAAGCGCTACAAAGAAACAGGCTCACATGAGGACCGCCCTAGGAAAGGAAGACCAAGAGTCACCTTTGCTGCGGAGGATAAGTTCATCCGAGTCACCAGCCTCAGAAATCGCAGGTTAACAGCAGCTCAGATTAGAGACCAGGTCAATGCCACACAGAGTTTTAGCAGCAGACACATCTCTACAACAACTGTTAAGAGGAGACTGTGTGCAGCAGGCCTTCATGGTAAAATAGCTGCTAGGAAACTACTGCTAAGGACAGGCAACAAGCAGAAGAGACTTGTTTGGGCTAAAGAACACAAGGAATGGACATTAGACCAGTGGAAATCTGTGCTTTGGTCTGATGAGTCCAAATTTGAGATCTTTGGTTCCAACCACCGTGTCTTTATGCGACGCAGAAAAGGTGAACGGATGGACTCTACATGCCTGGTTCCCACCGTGAAGCATGGAGGAGGAGGTGTGATGGTGTGGGGGTGCTTTGCTGGTGACACTATTGGGGATTTATTCAAAATTGAAGGCATACTGAACCAGCATGGCTACCACAGCATCTTGCAGCGGCATGCTATTCCATCCGGTTTGCGTTTAGTTGGACCATCATTTATTTATCAACAGGACAATGGCCCCCATCACACCTCCAGGCTGTGTAAGGGCTATTTGACCAAGAAGGAGAGTGATAGGGTGCTACGCCAGATGACCTGGCCTCCACAGTCACCAGACCTGAACCCAATCGAGATGGTTTGGGGTGAGCTGGACTGCAGAGTGAAGGCAAAAGGGCCAACAAGTGCTAAGCATCTCTGGGAACTCCTTCAAGACTGTTGGAATACCATTTCAGGCTTATCAAGAGAATGCCAAGAGTGTGCAAAGCAGTAATCAAAGCAAAAGATGGCTACTTTGAAGAACCTAGAATATAAGACATATTTTCAGTTGTTTCACACTTTTTTGTTAAGTATATAATTCCACATGTGTTAATTCATAGTTTTGATGCCTTCAGTGTGAATTTACAATTGTCATGAAAATACAGAAAACTCTTTGAATGAAAAGGCGTGTCCAAACCTTTGGTCTGTACTGTATATCTGAGCCTATTATGCTTGCAAATGTGAAATTGATTGAACTAAAATGTTTGCATAATTATGCAGTATTTTAGCAATAAAATTTTTACAGGTTCAGCAGCGTTTAAGCACTTTAGCCCATTGTGTGTATTCTTTTTCAGGTACTGCAATGTGTCCTATTATAAACTTATAGTATGGTTTGTTTGGTATATTATGCACTTAGCCGGATAGCTAGCACCTTATTTTTATAGCTCATATGGACTGCCTGTGAGGACTGTAAGCCGCGGCGTACATGCGTGCGTATGACGCAATCGTGAGTCAATAGTACACTAAGGATTTGTACGCACTTTGTACGCTAATGCATACGTATTCAGTTTAGTAGCGTACTTTTAACAAAGCTTAGACTGTATGTTCGTCATTTGTGTAGGAATGTTTGCAAAACAACGATTATTTTTTAACGCAACTTATATCTTGTTCTAAATTTGTCAATTATTCCCCGAAGCGAAGATTCGCTCATCTCATATATATATACCGTCTGTATTGTTCTTGGGGAATTAAGAAAATAAAAATACTTAAATATTACTTTATAATAAATATATTGGCAACTACCTTTCATTATTTATAATGCCTCGTTATGCCCGGGTAAGCAAACATCAGGGGAAACAAAATGGCCGCTGTCCCATTAGTTTACACAAAACCTGTCCTGATCACACATGAGGACAAGTTACTTTACAATACTGAGGCAAAGAGCTGCCTCATCCTCCTCTCTGCTCTATTGATCCTGAATACAGATGATAAGAACTTTAGCTGAATCTCTGTAAGAATAGAGATCATGAGGAGACATGAAGTACAGAGAGGACGGACAGGACAGACTGTAGTAATGTGGGGCTGTGATAATGGAGACTGTAAACAAGTGCTGCTGTTCATTAGCCACAACCCACAATCCTCTCATGCCTTCTCATCTCCATTCCCACAGAGATTAACCTGTATTCAGTATCATGATTCCTGACAAGTAGAGCAGAGATGAGGATAAGGCAGCTCTTTACCTCAGTGTCCTAAAGTAACTTGTCCTGCTGTGTGATCAGTTATTTACACTTGTTTTGATACCAGTTAGACGTTCACAATACTAATCAAATCTCAGCCTGAATAGAATGTTAAAATAAAACAAAAAAAAAATCTTTATTAATGTTCTTTACTTAATAGGGGCCCACAGACAACAGGCTAGTAATACACAGCCCTTGTTTGGTCATGAGCCTATATCAGGAGCGTGGATTAGGTGGTAGGTATTGTTAGCACGTGTAAAGAGATACCCAACTAGCGTGCTGCCATACAAACACCGTACACCTATTAGAGTTGCTGGATCCTATACAACTCCCTAGGCTAAATAAGTATGTAGCAGCAGAGTAGCTAATAAGTCCCTAAGCTCTACGTGTTTCTACGCAGGGAAATAACCCCGCGTGTCATCAGGAGTCGGGGAAGAGACTCAACAAAACAAAACAAAATGCAGTCCACCTCTGATGTATCCGGCGCTGGGATGGCCGTACGCGGTTGCTCCAGGCCCGGATCTTTAAACATGAAGCCCCTCCCACATGGGCCAGACAAGCTCGGCCAATCGGTTGTGTGGGAGTGTCAAACGACTCCTCCCCCCGATGACCGTCGGACGCGATGCGAGATACAAAGCCCGTGGGGTGCGCAAAAACGCAGTAGGTAAAAGGGGAATTTAATTGTGGCAGCATTAAGACATTCAATCAAGCATGCACGCCAGATACAATATGGGCATAGTGATGCCATACCAGAGAACCGGGAGAGAGATAAATCCACATCATAGCATACAGAATTGCTAGAATAAAATCAAATAGAACCAGTCCAAATAAAACAACACATGATTACATAAGACAACTAGAATAGCAAGGACATATTTCCAGTAAAGGATAACGACCATGGCTCAAAATGATGACGAAATGAGGGTAGATTCATGCTACTGTCCTACGTACATAGGGAACATTACTCAGATAAAGCAGGCAAAAGATATGGCATCATTCAATCCTTTGGGCTTAATAGTCCCAAGGTTGAACATCCACTGTGCCTCTTTACGTAATAATGCGACATCTATGTTTCCACCACGTGGAGATTTATTGACATTTTTTAATACCCTGGAAACTAATCACTTTCACGTTTCCACCATGATGGTCAGCCACATGACATGCAATTGGTGAATCTTTATTATTTCTGACATCAGATTCATGTTCACCAATTCTCTTCTTAAGTGCTCGTGTCGTTTTCCCTACATATTGTACGCCACATGTACAAGTAAGTAGGTAGACGACCCCGCTCGTGCGGCAATTGATAAAGGACCTGATGTGATCTTCCTTCCCAGTGGTCGAGCTGCGGAATGTTTTCCCCTTCTTAATGAACTCACATGCTACACACGATCCGCATGGATAGGTCCCGACTGTCGTATTACGTAGCCATGTGCCCTGTTTGGGACTATCATATAGGCTGTGGATTAGTCGGTCCCTTATATTCCAGCTGCGACGGTATGCGATTTGGGGGTGTTCGGGGATATCATGCCTTATATCCGGATCGGAACGAAG
Source organism: Rhinella marina (assembly GCA_900303285.1). Classification (NCBI taxonomy): domain Eukaryota; kingdom Metazoa; phylum Chordata; class Amphibia; order Anura; family Bufonidae; genus Rhinella; species Rhinella marina. The sequence goes on from ONZH01017119.1 coordinate 34,413, forward strand.
GATACCCCAATGAGTATGCAGTATTTTGCGTATCTCTGCATGGGCCTTATCATAAGTGCCGATAATCCTAATACCATAAAAGTCAGATCGACCGGTTTTAGGGCAGAGTAGATTGCAATTAAGCGAATGGTGATAAGCATCTCTGATCACGCCATGAGGGTACCCTCGTGCCCTAAACCTCATTCTCAGTTCCTGGGCCGCTATTCTGAAACCCTCCAGCTCCGAGCAGTTTCCACGTGCTCTTAGAAATTGTCCTTTTGCGATACCTTTTTTAAGAGTCATCGGATGCCCACTATCTCATTGGAGTAAGCTGTTTGTGGCAGTTGTTTTACGATAGATGTTCGTTACAAGCTTCCCTCCATTGGACAACGAGATGGATAAGTCATGAAACGTGATGCGTTTGGTGTCAATCTCCGAGGTGGAGAAAAGACCCAATGTGTTTTGGTTAAGCACTGACACAAACTCGGCAAGCAGGAACACATCGTCAATTTACCTGATCCACAGTGGGATCAACGACGTGAACCTGTCCATTGATTCGTGGAACACTATGTCTCTCTCCCACCAGCCCAGGTAGAGATTGGGGGGAGGAGTCGTTTGATACTCCCCCACACCCGATTGGCCGAGCTTGTCCGGCCCATGTGGGAGGGGCTTCGTGCTTAAAGATCCGGGTCTGGAGCAGCCACGTACGGCCATCCCAGCGCCGGATACCCTGCAGTCCACACACCATCAGAGGTGGACTGCGTTTTTGTTTTGTTGAGTCTTTCCCGGCTTCTGATGACACGCGGGGTTATTTCCCTGCGTAGAAACGCGTAGAGCTCAGGGACTTTTTAGCTAGTCTGCTGCTACATACTTATTTAGCCTAGTTGTATAGGATCCAGCAATTCTAATAGGTGTACAGCGTTTGTATGGCAGCACGGTAGTTGGGTATCTCTTTACACGTGCTAACAATACCTACCACCTAATCCACGCTCCTGATATGGGCTCATGACCAAACAAGGGCTGTGTATTACTAGCCTGTTGAGAGCGTCTTGGGGAGAGGTGTGTATATGTTATGTGTGTATTGATTATATATAGCTCATGTATTCTTGTCGGGCATTAGAAATATTTATCTTCACATTATCATTGCACCATAAGCCTGTGTCTGGACCTAAATCGGGTCTGTGGGCCCCTATTTTTAAATAAAGAACATTAATAAAGAATTTTTTTTGTTTTATTTTAACGTTCTATTCAGGCTGAGATCTGCTGTGTGATTAGGACAGGTTTTGTGTGTACTAATAGGACTGTGGCCATTTTATTTATCCTAGTGATTGCTCCCCAGACAAAACAAGCCATTCTAAGTAATGAAAGGTATTTGTGAATATATTTATTATAAAATATTTAAGTATTTTAATTTTTTTTAATTCCTGGAGAACCCCTTTAACTACAAAAAAGACAAAGTTAGTCAAAATGAAGTGAATGCACATGTCACTATGGCTGAAAATAAAAAAGTAAAAGCAAACACAATGCAACAGTACTCTGCAAACATAGAATATACTGTATAAACTAAAGCTGTTTTCAGTATATAAAATGAATATGAGCTACTTACAAAATATATTGATTAAAACTATTTCTGCTCATACACCATGGCAAGGTGACCTCTTTTGGATGGGAACCTTCTCTATATGATACCTCTTCTTGTGCCAACAGATCTCAAATGAATTCAGGGACAGCAGTTCTCCACATATATACTGAACCTACTATATAATAACTCCTCTCCTTGTGGCCGTCAACAGCAGTGAGGAGGGCTTGGTAGCCCTATGGGCATTGGCCCATCGGGAAAATTCCCTGTAGGGTCTATAGCCAGTCCACTCCTGTGTATTGTGTTAGCTTTTACTATTGTGTGTTTGACCCTGAATTTGAAGATGACTGCGTGTACGCCTGTCCTCAAAAGTCTGTGTGTGTCAATGCCTGTACTTGACCGTCAGCCTGCTTATAAAGCTGGACTATTTTGGCATATCAGCCTACCATCCAAGGTGTTGTTTGTTCTCAGGGAGATAAGCTTCCACTAGAGCAACTTTCTCCACCCTCCCATTCACAACACATGCATGCTTGGCTGAAACAAAAAAATGGCTTCTAGAATCATTAACATTTTATTATTTCTGCTCTCCCCTTTTCTAGTGGAAAACGATGCAGCGACGGGTAGTTCTATAGCAGCGCTCTTCCATAATGAACAGTGGAGATGATCTCCATTTGTGCTTGTATCAAGCTGTACGCAGCATTCTTTATTCTTTAGTCTAATGCACTTTTGCATACAGGGATACATAAAGTGCATTTAATGTAGAGATTACTCACTTTTAAAATTAACAAAAGTTAATTTTGCTAATCACTAACATGACCTCCCAGTGAGTTTCATCCTTTGCTTTCTTCCATTGCATTAAGGAATGTCTTTTCAGAAAACCGCAGAAAATAAAGAAAAAGATCTTCCAAAAAAGGTAGTGTGGCATCTGAGACTCACAATACACAATACAATAAGTTACCCAAAGCAACATCTGACTCCTTCCCTATTTAATCTCTAAGGATATCCGGCTGTTAAGCAAAAGGATTCATGCTAGAACCTGTGGGGTTTTCTGTTTCTTGCATTTGATCCCAGCTAACTCTTGAGTATATTTCCAGTGATACAATCAGATGCAGTATAATATGTCAGGCAGAGCTCCTTTTACCAGTCTAAAACTGATATCTATCTGATAATAAGACTGACTAGTTTTAGGAAAAAAGCAATGGATCTTGGCAAACAAAATCTATTGGAAATACATTAAAAGGTTTTTCCAGGACTTAGGGACACCCGGCACCTCGACTGATCACCTTTTTCAAGCAGCCACCGGCGCCGGAAGTTATACAGAGGATACAGCCAGTAGAAGAAGACTCTGTGGACTGTACAGTCGCCGTGCTGGCGTACTGCAGCTCAGCTCCAAATCAAGTGAAACTATACAGTGGACGGAGTCTTCTGCTTCCTAATCTGACCACTATATAGTTTCCGAAGCCGACAACTGAGCGTTGGGATGCTGGGTGTCAGACCACCATTGATCTGATATTGATAACCTATCCTGAGGATAAGTTATTACTATCTAATAATTACTTTGTCCCAGACATAGTTCATGATGTTAGTGTACATATGAGATGCACTAAAAAGACACTGGTACCCCTGCATCTAACAAATAACTCTCCAAAGATTCATTGGAGTTCTTTGTTTTCCACTTTTTATGCAACTAACCATGGTGTAAGTATTAGCCAATCCGATGTGCTAACAGAGCTTTAAAGGGGTTCTCCAAGTTATATTTATTGATGACCTATCCTCAGGATAGGTCATCAATATCAGATCGGTGGGGGTCTGACACCCGGCACCCCCACGATCAGCTGTTTGAAGAGGAGGCGCGCGCCGTACCAGCGCTGCCTCCTCTTCATTGTTTACATCCTAGCCGTAACATGGGTAGTGGTGAGCTGGTGTAATTACACCTAACCGCCTCATTCATTTCAATGGGAAGGCTCGTTCCCATACAAGTGTTCCCATTGAAATGAATAGGGTGGTTAAGTGTAATTACACTGCCACCCGAACCTAGCATAACGAGCATAAAAAGGAGAGTGCAGCAGGTGATCCGAGTCTTGCGCCATCATTTCGACACTGTGCGGTCCCCAGGCCAGATCCAGCGGAAATGGTCCGATTTGAAGTTTAAGTGCCCAGAGCGGCATAATGAGATCCGCGCAGAAATATGGCAGGGTGAGTGACAAAATATTTGAAAAGTAAAAACATGTTAAAAATTAGTGTACTATATTGTATATATACCAGTGCTAATCATGAAAACCGTATAGAAGGACAAAGTGGGTGTGCGTAGTACGCTGCAGCAATTTTCCTTCATGCTAGGCCACACCTCTAACCAAAACAAGTGAAGGTATTCTCAGATACGTGCCCCTTCCCAGTAATTTGCCTTTCACATATGTGGTGGTGATCCTGCAGGGTTATTCTACAGTATTTGTCCTGCTAATTCCAGGTGTTCTTGCCGTATAGCAGACGGATCAGCGCCGTCCCCCATTTTTGTTAACGGGGCTAGTCGTTCTCCCGTTTGTGTGAGGCAAATGCATTAGTGTGAAAGAAAGTACCCTTAGATATATGCCCCTTCATGGTTAGCGCTTCCTTCTCCTACACACAGACTCACAGACGTGCTCATGCTGCAGCTAATGTGAGTGGGCGATATCAAAGTATTCCCACCGTGTTAACGATATTAAGAAATTTAATATCGATAACGATATCTATCGTGATAAATACCTATTTAGAAGAAAAAAATGGATATGGCCCTCCTCTTGCCCATAATATCTTCATAGTAGTATACAGTGTTAGTATTAAAAACGGTCATCATAACAATTGTGTACGGATTTATGTTGCAGAGCAACGTCAACAACGGCGTCACCGCCAGCATCATGCCTGGACGGCCACTGCAGTACCTGCAGCTTCTAGTAAGTGTAAACATATTTAATTTATTTTTAATCCAGGCTACGTGGGAGTGCAGCTGCAGTGATGCAGTACAGCACTAGTGGTTAGGAATGGGATCCAGTCCCAAACTATTCAGAGATATCAACATCAGAAGTTACAACTGTTCATTAGAGTTAAATGTAATGCCATTATTTAATGTTTTTTGACAGCTGCTGCACCACAGAGGAGCCCCTCTCACCCTCCTCCACAACAGCGAGAGAGGACCCCACCTGCCCCTCCAACACCACCAGCCGAACTTCCAGAGGTAGAAGGTAGGTAAAATAAAAAGTGTAATGGGTGGACCTTCTCTCTTCAAAATACATATAAGCTAAATTTATGTTTTATCTTTTGTAGCTCCAACTGGCATGGAGGAGTTTTCCCCAGGACCATGGAAGACCACTCAGTATGGGTGTCCAGTAAATACAAACCCCAAACTGACCATGTGTAGCCTTCGCAGAGAGCAGTTCAAAGTATAAAAAAAAGGATACAGATACATGTCACTGGAAAACTCATACCAGTAGATATACCAAATATTTAATGACATGCAATTGCTAAAGTAATCCAGGTTCTGTTTTGAAAGTTTAGAATATTATTCGTAGGACAGCCCCTTTAACTCGATCATACTAATTATATTACTGTTTCCACCCCTACAGATATCCCCACGGACTTTGAGGTGGAAGCAGCCTTACGCCGCTTAGACACGAGGCTCCATGCTGCCTCCCGGCTTATTCGTGGCCTGCAGCTGGAGCTCCGAGAGCTGCAGGCGATGATGGCCAGACGTCGTCAAAGGTCGGCGACGACATAACTTTTTTTTTCCTTTTTTACTCATTTATTTATTTATTGTTGAAAGTTGTTATTCATTTTACTAAAATTATTCTTCTACAACCTGTGTAGTAATTGTTTTTAAAACCTTTAGCACCTACCTGACATAGTGTGAAGAAGACAGGGCTGTCTGCTTAGGCCGGAGCCTCCAAAAATTGTGCATAGGCCAGAGCCCACAATACTGTGAAGAAGACAGGGTGTCTGTTTAGGCCCGCTTGAGCCTCCAAAATTTGTCCAAAGGCCATTTTCCTGTTTAAATGAACACAGGGTGTCTTCAGGACAAAGCTTTAATAAATTACGCACACTCCAGTTAACGGATTACAGTTAGAGAAAAAGGCTTGGCTTGCTTGGACAACAATATATATGGGCTTTTCATGGGTACCACGGCCAGTGGTAGTAGGGGACAGGGTATTTCAGTAGAGAGTGATTAGTAAATACAATAAACTGCGGTGAAGTATAACAATCTCCGCTAATGTAACTTGTAACGGGAGGCGGAGGTAGGCAACAGTGTAACAATTTTATTTTTTAATTCCATTTTTAATTTTTTTTATATTTTTCTATATATATATAGGCTGATTTAATTATCTGCCTCATCAAGAGGAGTGTGAAAATCGGAGGTAATACAGCGTTTATTCATTTTTATAAAGGTGTTTTTTTGCACACTGCCAGGTGACACCGTTTGTCACCACCCCCCGAGCGGCGCTAAAAACACTGACATGACACTTGAGGCTGGGCAGGAAAGAAGCCCTAGAGAAGAGGCTTTGCGAGGTACGCCTGAACCTGTTCGTTGAGGCGGGTGGTCTGGGCCTGCTTACTGGGCTGTGGCTGTTGGGAGGCTGAAAAAAATTGTTGCATCATACTGATGAGGCTTAACTGGCTGCTGCTGGTTGTGGCAGGAGGTGGATGACACTGCCGGACCTCCTTTTCAGAGACGCTGGCTGCAGGCTGGGGCTGGCTGAAAGCTGTGGCCAGGTTACTACATAGCTTCTCCCGGAATGATGCTAATTTCTTCTCAATTTCCTGGAGAGGAAAACAATCCCCCATGTTGGATTGATACCACGGGTCCAGAAGCATCGCCAGCCAGTATTCGTCAGTCTGCCTTATTTTTAGGATACGCCTGTCACTCCGCAAGCATGTGAGCATACAGCTCGCCATCCTGGCCAGTGTACCTGAGGAGCCAGTTCTTTCCATCTCAGCCTCTCTCTGAGACACTTCAGTGTCCCTGAAAGTGTCGTCATCCTCCAGCTCCTCCAGCTGTGTCTCCTCCTCCTGTTCATCATCATCAAAATTCTCCTCCCCCTCCTCTACCTGTAGCTCCTCATCCTCCTCCTGCACCGCAACGGAACTTTGTCGTTGGGGCTCCCCTACAGTGACAGCATGGCGTGCAGAGAGATGGCCAGTATTTCCTTCCCCCATTGCCCCCTGCTGCATGGGTCAGTGTATTTTCCAGGACACATATTAGTGAAATTATGTCGTTCACACCAGAGCTGTCCCGGCTGACCAGTTTAGTGGCTTCTTCAAAGGGCGTTAGAACAGTGCGGGCATCTCGGACCAGCCTCCACTGATGGAAATCTAAGCTGCACCTGCTCCCTATTGTGGAAGATTCTGGCTGCTACTGGACAAAATCATCCACTGCTCTACGGTGCTCAAGGAGCCGCTGCAACATATGAAGAGTGGAATTCCACTGGGTTGGCACGTCATCTATCAACCGGTGTGGAGGAAGACCGTTTTGCCGCTGCAGGTCCAGCAGAGCGTTGCGGGACACATAAGAATGACTCAAATGAGTGCAAAGCTTCCGCGACTTTGCCAGCACTGTGCGCAGGCCAGTGAATGTTTTGAGAAATCTCTGCACCACTAGATTTAGGACATGTGCCATACAGGGAGCATGCGTGAATTGACCCAGGTTCAGCGCTGCCACTATATTTGTCCTGTTGTCACTCACTACCTTGCCCACTTCCAGCTGGCGGGGAGACAGCCAGCGCGCTATTTGCTGCTTGATGTAATGCAGCAAGCGCTGGCCTGTGTGGCTGCTGCTGCCAAGACAAATTAAGTCTAAGACAGCGTGGCAGCGTTTCAACTGGCACATGTGATATGAAGGAGGGGGTTAACTCTCTGCCCTGATGCTCCAGCAGGCGGACTGCCTGTGGAGTTGGAAGCGGATAAGTGTTGGGTGGTCTGCTGCAATCCTGGCTGGAAAGCGCGAGGAGGTGCCAAAAGCAATTGGCCCTGTTGCTGGGGGGTTTCTGCCTTGCTGCCACTGAATACATTCAGCCAGTGGGCCGTAAAGGACATGTATTGCCCGTGGCCATAAGAACTGCTCCAGGTGTCCACCGTGACGTGCACGGTGCTGCATTAGCTCCCTAAAAGTTGTGCACTCAACTAAATTGTACGGCAGAGACTGCACAGCCAGCAACTTGGTCAGGTGACAGTTAAGTTTGCGTACTGTTGGATTACTTGTTGCATAAACTTGCTTCCTGGCCACGCACTCAGCGACTGGACGGCTGACGAATAAGAGGAGGTGGAGAAACTCAAGCGGTTGACGATGAGGTGTATGTACTAGTTATGCCCCTGGATGCGGGCTGAGTCACGCCCCTGGATGCGGCCTGTCTGACGCAATGGACCCCGGAGAAGTAGCCAGCTGTTCAGTATTAATGCGCTACTCTTATCCACCTTGGTTACATAAATTGGCGGCATGACGCCACTTCAGATGGATCCACAGAGCAGTGGTCCCTACATTTGTGGCTTTCCCACGGCTCAATTTCTGTTTACAGAAATTACACGTGGCCGTGCTGATGTCCCCCGGCAGAGTGGTGAAATATTTCCACACACCCGACGTGCGCCCTCCAGAGGTGGCCAAGCTTGTATCCCTTGCACGCTTAGACCCTTGTCCCAGCCCCACCATACTTGGGGTCTCACTAGTTCCCAAGGAAGGCCTGGCCCTGGGCCAAACCCGCCTCTGCCCTCTGTTGCTGCCACTACTACCACCCTCCTCCTCGGAGATCAAATCCTCGTCACCAGCCTGATCCGCCTCCCAGGTCCTCCGGTCTAACACATCATCATCAGACTCCCCACCACTTTTTTCTGACTGCAGTATAGGCTGTTCCCCACCAAGCTCCAATTCTGGGCAGTCCAAACTCTGACTGCCCTCTAAGAAATCCTCAGGGAGGCTGTCCACTATAACTGTCGGATTATGCAGTGGGGTTCGGTGGCCTTTTATTTTATAAAATGCAGAAGGGACACCACTAGCAGGGGGCACAGAAGGTTGAGAGGTGGCAGAAAATGACGGGCTTTGGTGGAGTGGAATGGTGGAGCAGGAGTCTGACCCCTGGCTACATGATACTGTATCAGCAGATGAAAGCAGATCATCCGGCTGCGATTGAGATGTGTGCCATCCAGTCCCCTAGAAGCTCCAGCTACATGTCCTTTGCCACTGCTGCCTTGTGCCACATTCTCCTTTTGTTTGGAGCTCGAGGTCTGGCTGGAACCCTTTTGCTTTTCCATGCCAGACATTTTCACTTGACTGTGGCCCTGCAGCTGGTCTTTGTCTCTCTCCCTATCTCTCTCCCTGTCTCTCTCCCTGCCTGATTAATTACTAGCCCTGCACTTGCCCTGCACTCGCCCTGCAGTATCCCTGATACGTGTATTATGGATTCCCAGAACAATTGGATTCCCAGAACGGATTATGCAGTGGGGTTCGGTGGCCTTTTATTTTATAAAATGCAGAAGGGACACCACTAGCAGGGGGCACAGAAGGCTGAGAGGTGGCAGAAAATGACAGGCTTTGCTGGAGTGGAATGGTGGAGCAGGAGTCTGACCCCTGGCTACATGATACTGTATCAGCAGATGAAAGCAGATCATCCGGCTGCGATTGAGATGTGTGCCATCCAGTCCCCTACCTCATCCCCTTTCTCCTCCACTACAATTTTGCGCCTTGGTGGGTTAGCCTGGTGGAACAGTGGCCAACTATTGCGAATTCTACAAGTAGAAGCTCCAGCTACATGTCCTTGTGCCACATTCTCCTTTTGTTTGGAGCTCGAGGTCTGGCTGGAACCCTTTTGCTTTTCCATGCCAGACATTTTCACTTTACTGTGGCCCTGCAGCTGGTCTTTGTCTCTCTCCCTATCTCTCTCCCTGTCTCTCTCCCTGCCTGATTAATTACTAGCCCTGCACTGGCCCTGCACTTGCCCTGCAGTATCCCTGATACGTGTATTATGGATTCCCAGAACAATTACACCCCAATTTTAATCAAACAGTTCTCTGTCTCTCAGAACTTCACAGACAGTGCTTCTGCTTGTCTCAGCAGTCGCAGCACAACTGATGTCACAGGCTTACCGAGCCTGTGAGCCAATCAGAGCAAGCTTTTCCCACTAGGTCAGGTGACCGCTTTCTTCCCGGGCTTTTTGCACGAATAACGAACTTACAGTAAAAGTTCGCTAAATTAACTGAATTCGTACGCATCAGCGTATAAAGTAACTTATACGTAGCATTAGCGTACAATTTATCGGACAAGTACGTAGTGAATCCGTACAAAGCTTTAAGAACATTTTCGAATCTAACAGAGCAAATCTAGTTTGGCACAAAACGTCTTTTTTTTCTTCTATTCCTTTGTTCTATATTCGCTGTATCTGTTCTATGCTCTAGTCAATGAGAATCTTCATTGCTTAATACCCATGAATACAAACCTGTTGCATGGGTGCAGCCAGGCAGATGTGTGTGCATCACCTGACCAGGACAATACTTTTCTTCCCTGGAAGTAATAATTGCAAGTAACCTGGATGAATGAATACAGAGAACTTATTGGAAAATTAAATAACTTTACCTCCATCTGTAAAGTACATCAAGATTTGGATAGTCATAGTGAAGGCCACGTGATATAACGGTGCAGAGGAACAGAGCTGATCATTTGGCAATAAAGTAAGAAAATTGCATCCTCTACCTTTTAACTGATGTACTTTACAAACAGAAGCAAAGCATTTTTCTCGGAGTGATGCTTTAACTAGAAGAACTCACTTAACAGATTCTTTCAATCTGATATTTAGTTTGTGAAACCTCAAAGTCTTGATGGCTTCCTAGGTGTATTGAGTTGCAATATAATCCAGACCAGCACAGATGGAGTTGAAAGTTATAAATAGCTTATATCCTCTTGATAACAACAGCATTGCTATTTATTGCCAACTTCCCCTCAGACAGACAGTTCTCTAGCGCGTATACATCACATTTCCCATGGAATTTGCAGGAACACTGTGCTCTCAAGTTCCTACAATTGTTCCAAGCCAAGAGTTTCCTTTTCTTCATTTTACAGCTTCCAATAAGCCTTGAAGGGAAGCAGAAAGAAAGTCGTTAAACCTATATTATAACATCATTAGAGTCCTTCTACCAGTTTCCATTGAGTTTACTGAGATTATTTTTATGAATTAATGGCGTTGTTATGTCTGACCACAAAGGTGGAGCCTGGCACTGCCCTGCAGTAAGGGAACTTTTCTAGGTTCCCATTCCCAGGCTGCAATAGTAGAAGAGCCACGTGGACTTTAGTATAAAAACTATTAGAGCCAGAGAGAGTAGAGAGGAGAAGAGAGCAGGAATCACACATTTATGTGAAGACTCTATGACTCTGCGGCGAGGGGAATAGCTAAAGGCTCATGGGCCCTGGTGCAAGAGTTCAGCTTGGGCCCCAACCTTCCCTCAGCGCTGGTGCACCTAGCTTTTCTGCTGGCCAAGTCAAAAATTTAAACACCCCCGCATGCCAAATTCTCACCCTAACCCTTTCCCTCCTAACATTATGTATATCACTACAGAACATACAGGGTAAGGCTACATTCACACGACAGTTGTTTTTGCGGCCTCCTATCTGCATATTTTGCGGTTCAGATGCAGACCCATTCACTTTAATGGGTCAGCCAAAAATGCGGACAGCACACTGTATGTTATCCGTATCCGTATGTCCGTTCCGTAGCCCCGCAAAAAAAATAGAACATGTCCTATTCTTATCCGTTTTGTGGACAAGAATAGGCATTGTTACAGTAGATCCGCAAAAAAAACGGATGCCATACGGAACATCCGTTTTTTTTGAGGATCCGCAATTTGCAGACTGCAAAACACAACGTTCGTGTGAATGTAGCCTAATACAGCGCCCCAATACCTCTTACATCCAGTGACGTCTCCTCTGAATTAGATGTTCTCTTTCCTCATATTCTCCTTTCAGACCAGACGCCATTTTTCAGCCATTTCTCATCTCTGCAGTTTGACAGAAAAAAATCTTAGTTTATTACTTTTCCATCATCCTCCCATCTTCTGGACAAATCATCCTACCACCCCCAGTACTGTGCCACTAGTACAACACAGATAGTGCCCTTCAATAATTATTGGCACACAGTGTCCTAAAATAACTGCGCCCAGCAAATAGTGTCCATGACAGTAATAGTGTAAACATAACGTCCCCCAGAAATAACTGTGCTATGCTGATACTGTGCCAGGGTGCCCCCCACAGTAATAGTGCTCCCCAAAGTCCCAACTAATAATTCTCTGCCAGAGTGCACTTGTTAGTAACAGTGCCCCCAACATGTCTAATGTCCCCACTGTGCCCCAGAAGTAATAATGCTTCCATAGTGCCCATACTAGTAATCATGTTCCCCAGAGAACCCCAGTAGTAATAATTCTCCTTATAATGTGACAGTACAAAAATAACCCTTTTAATGCCCCCAGTTGAGCTAATGTCCCCATAGTGCCCCCATAATGTGCCAGTATAAAATACTCCTATATAATGCCCTCAGTAAATGCCCCCATAGTGCTCCTCCCCCTTCCTCATAGTGCCCCCATAATGTACCAGTATAAAATGCCCCTACATAGTGCCCCAGTAGATGCCCTCAGTGTCCCCCATAATTTGCAAGTATAAAATACCCCTTCTTAGTGCCCCCCGTAGATGCCCCCATAGTACCCGCCATAATGTGTCCCAGTATAAAATGCCCCTATACATAAATGCCCCTGACGTCATCGCGCCGCCTGCGCCGGCCTCTGATAGGCTGCAGGCACAAGGCCTGCAGCCTATCAGATGAATGGGGAAGGGAGACACCTCTCCCTTCCCTGCTCCGCCGCAGCACTATTCATCTGTATCGCTGTCCTGAGGACAGCGATACAGATGACTATGGGGATGAGTGCATCCACAATGGAAGCGCTCATCTCCCTCTGCCCCGCCGCCGATGTTGCCCCCCAACTGTGACCAGGGCCGTGCCGCACCTCGCCTAATTGGCGGTGAGGCCCTGCAAGTGGCAAGGGGGGGGGGGCTTAGGGGCCCGGTCACAGCTGCGACCCCTATAGCTACGCCACTGTCTGCAGCTAAATGATTGCTTCAGGACTGTTAAAAATGGCCGCTGCTTTTTATAAATTTACAAATTGAGTTACAAGACAAAGAAAAGATTGAAATCAACGGGGAGAGGCAGTGGCGAAGGCCAGGCCCTGAGTGCACCGAACACCTCATTTGCATATAACTAAAAGTAAGAATTTCTCTGCATCGGTATGGCCTTTTTCATATATCCATGTCCCTGAGATATCCATGACAAGATGGTCAGTGTTTCATTCGTGAAGAGTAAAGAATCCATGCTTGGTTTGTGTGTCCGTTTTTTTCCCCTCTGTGTGTCATTTGTATTGCATGGTCACTGCTAGGCTGAAAATTAATTTCCAGAGCATCTCCTAGCAATAATTTGTTAAAACCACAAACCAAACAAAAATGAATCTGTGTTGTGTCTTGTGGTTTTCCCGAACTCATAGACTATAATGTGGGTGAGGGATCCATTGTCACAGACAAAAATAGGGCATGCTTCCATGATGTCGGTCCATGGAAAACCACTGATGTTTTTTTATTTTTTTTTTTGGGGGGGGAGTCTTTTTGGCTTGTAATGTCTTGAAATACAAGTGTTTTTACAAGCAATTGTTTGGGGATGGCTTTTTTTTAATTACTTGCTATAAAACTCTATGAGAAAACTCCTAAAAAATGTCATGCCCATAGAATGCTGCAATCTGTAAAAAATACCAAGGGAGCAAAAAATGGTAAGATTTTGTGTCCAAGGTACCAGTCAGAACTGAAGCAGAGTTTGTTTTCAAGTTTTAAAGTGGTTCTCCACTTTAAAAATCAATTACCAAAGTTATTCAACTAAGTCACTTCGGCTCATTGGAGCCCATATATTTTAATATTGTACGGAGACGGATCTCCGTACAGTATTAATCCGAAATTATGAACAAAGCGACTTCGGATCTAATGTTTCTATTGATGACTTATCCTAATATAGGTCATTTATATAAAATTGGTGGGGGTGCCAGGAATCATCTGTTTGCCGGAAATGGGGTGCCCCACAACCGGGCACAGCTGTAGTGGTCAAACCTGGTTACTGCAGCTCTCATCCACCTGATCGGCAGTATATCTGCTCATGTAGCTGTCCCGAGCACAGTGTATGCAAGAACAAAATCAAGCAAAAATATGCACATATCATCAAGAGGTAAACTGCAGCAATGCGCTGCAGCCATTCAAAGCCTTTAAAGAAGTGAGGACTTGACATGTGGCAACAATTACAGCTGAGAACATCTCAGGCTCTCATATTAATAACCGACAAAACATGTTGTGCACTGATGTGGTTATTACAAAGTTGCAGTGATCAAGGCCTGCGTGTTGAGAACATGGCACTTCACAGAGGGAGAGGTTACTTTATTGGTTCACAAAGACTTAAAACAAGTTAGATGTCTTTTACTGCTTTTGTGGATTATTAGGTGAATGCACCCTACGCACTAAATTGTTCAATGCTTGAGGGTCAGCAAACAATGCCCTTCACTATACCAGATCCTGTAGGAACTTGCCCTTTGATTTTGTTATTGTCCAAACTTCTGTGTCTGGATAATCCTCTCAATCCCACACCTTTGTAGGCTCTTAGCTACTATATGTGTTTATTGTATGAGGCGACTAGGGTGTACACAGTCTTTGGCTCATGCACACAAACATATTTTTTGTCAGCATCTAATCCGCATTTTTTGCAGGTCGGATTTCTGCAGTACCCTACTTCTCCACATGCCCACTACCCCTATCTTCAGCATCACCACACCCCAACCAAGATCCACACTTTTATGGACTATACGGTAAGTCTTCCTGAGAATGTGGTATCACTACCAAAAGTTCTTACATTGTCTGTAGGCTAGTTTCACAAAGCTCAGTTTTTGATGTGTCCTTTTTCAATCAAAACAAGGGGTAGATGAAAAATTTGGTGGTAGGGAGGTGGTAAATGTGCAATTGTTTTGTTAATAGATATATATGAAGACCACCACATAACCAACTACTTTCTTACCCTAACCCAATGTTCTTCAAACAGTAGCACTTGTGGCACCAGGAATCTCATTGTAATTCTTAAACTTTCTATCAGTGTCAAAACCATATTACTAATGGTTCAGACCATGTTGTGGGGAGGATTCCTCACTTTCAGTTTATAGTGTGACACCATATGTCTTATTTCACCACTGCCCTATTTACTCATGGGATGTGCAGTCTATTATATTCTAAATGAGGGCCCTTCCCTGTAAGCATATTTACTGTTCACTGTAATAGAGTGTGCTATGCATTTGCCAACAGGGAAGAGAGGGATGCAAATGAGCTCTTAACAAGCTTTGCCTCTAATGCCACCAGATATAAGGCAGCTATCCTATAAGCCATTGTTCAACTCTTTAACCCCTTCACCCCCGGAGGTTTTTTCGGTTATGCATTTTCGTTTTGCGCTCCCTGCCTTCAAACAGACATAACTGTTTTATTTTTCTGTTCAGATAGCTGTATGAGGGCTTGTTTTTTGCAGGACAAGTTGTACTTTCCAACGCCACCATTTAATATTGCATATGGTGTAGTGGGAAGCAGGAAAAAAATTCCAAATCGGGTGAAATTGCAAAAAAAACGCTATTCCGCTACAGTTCTACGGGTTTCTTATTTACAGCGTTCAATGTGCATTAAAACTGACCAGTTACTTTCATTCTACTGGTCAGTACGAATCCGGAAATACCTAATATGTATAGTTTTTCCTGCGTTTTGATAGTGATAAAATAATTAGAAAGTTGCCCTTTTTTTTTTTTTTCCTTGTCATATCTTGACCCCTATAACTTTTTGGTATTTATGTGTACGGAGCTGTATGGGGGCTCATTTTTTGCGGGGCGATCTGAAGTTTTTATTGATACCATTCTGGGGTGTGTATGACTTTTTGATCACTTTTTATTTAATTTTTTTTAGAAAAAAAGCAACAAAAAACGGCGAATCGCCATTTGGACGCTTTTTTCCGCCACACAATTCGCCGTATTGGGATTTTTTTTTTAGATTTTAAAAGTACGGGCGTTTTCGTTCACGGTGATACCCATGATGTCTATATTTATTGTTATTTAGGTATTGATTTTTTCATTATACGGAAAGGGGGGTGATTTGAACTTTTATATATTTTTTATATATTTTTAACATTTTTTTAAAAATTTTTTCTGACTATTTTTAAGCTCAAATATGAGCTGATATATTGTGTTTTTTTTTTTCTTTATGAGCAGGGATTTACTAGACTGAGATAAATCCATGAATTCCTCATTTCTTATCCTGGCCTGCCATCTAGTGGCCAGAATAAGAATTTCACTTTGAAAACTGTAATCCTCACCAGCGAGGATTACAGTTTTCATATGGTGTACAGACACCCCGATTGGCCACTCGGGGCGTCTGTACACCACCCGGAAGCGTACGCTTCCGGGTTCAGACGCATCCTGATGCCGTGATCACGGCATCAGAAGGGCCTAGAAGACGCCGCCGATGGCGGTAAGTAGCAGCAAGTCTCTGCTATTAGAAACAGCAGAGACTTGCCGGCCATGACGCCCGCCGCACCCGCGAGCGGGCGTCATGTCCCTGCACCAGCGCCGTACATGTACGGCGCTGGTCGGGAAGGGGTTAAATAGGCCTTTCAGGGTGATTGCCCCTGATCAGTGCAGAGCAGAGAGTACTGGCTTAACTGGGTGAGAGGCTTAAGTCAAGGTTTGGGGGGTACTATCTGTCCCTGGGTAGAGAGTGCCTTAATCGGCGTGAGGAGACTTATAGGCCATACATGCTCCTCTGGAATTCTGGGAAGAAAGGGATGCAAATGAGCTATTCACAAGCTCTGCCTCTAATGCCACTAGAATTGCGGCAGCTATCCTACAAGTTAATGTTCTACACTTTAAATAGGCCTTGAGACATGACTCGGATATTAAATAAGACAGCACCTCATCTGTAGACAGCTGTTTCAGGGTGATTGTCCCTCATCAGTGCAGAGCAGAGAGTACAGGCTTAACTGGGTGAGAGGCCTAAGTCAGGATTGGGTAGAGAACGCCTTAATCGGCATGAGGAGACGTATAGGCCATAACTGCTCCTCTGGAATTCTGGGAAGAAAGGGATGCAAATGAGCTCTTAACAATCTCTGCCTCTAATGCCACCAGATATAAGGCAGCTATCCTATAAGCCAGTGTTTGACACTTTAACTAGGCCTTGAGACATGACTCGGATATTAAATAAGCCAGCACCTCATCTGCAGACAGCTGTTTTCGGGGTGATTGCCCTTCATCAGTGCAGAGCAGAGAGTACTGGCTTAACTGGGTGCCTATCCTAGAAGTATGCCACAAATACCATGACCAAAAAGGAAACCTGTAGTGATATACCATAAGCATTGGTAATGCACAATTTGTTGGGTATTTTAGGTAGCAGAAGTAAAGGACAACACTTCTATGTTGTCATCATGTTGTAAGTAGGTCATAGAAATTACTTACAATATGATCCCATAAAACTCCAAAAAAGTGAAGATTCAACGTAAGACCAGGTTTATAGATTAAACCTCATTTTTTAAATTATCCAAATAACAACCAGTTGTATTCCCCCGCAATGACTCTCATGATATATTAGGTACTTTTTCTGAGGGCTGTTACTACAAGGCAGCTTCATCCTTCAAATCTCATTAATTACATTGCATTGTATTAAACCTATGCGTGACACTTGGGGATGTTTTCTCTTCCTCTGTTAATTTGTCAGAGCTGTAAAATTACCAGGCAGTGCTGGGCTGTGCCAAGAATTTCACTTTAATATGCAAAGCACTTAATGAGCAGGAAGATGGGTGTTAGCGTCAAATCGCTTGTTTTCAGGCCACATGCAGTATCACTAGGGTGTGGAAGAAGAAAACTGTAACTAGCCTGTTGGGATCTTACAGAAGATTGAAAAAGAAAAGAAGGATAAATGTTTTCTTAAGCGTATGGAAATACCATAGTAATCAACCATTTTGGTTGTTTAATAGCAAAAACAATACAGAATACTTATTGCACTGTGCTGCTGTCAAAAAACAGCTCCTAGGAAGTACCTGTGCATGCATATTTAAAAGGGGTTGTGCAGCCAGTAGATATTGATGAGCTATCCTCAAGACTGGCCATCTGATCATTCGGGGTCACATTCCGCTGTTTGAAGAGGAGGAAATGCTTGTGTGAGCACTACTACCTCTTCAAGATTACTGCCATGCACAATAACCACGACACTTAAGGGTGTTTTAAAATGAATTAAACTTGTTTTTATTAGTAGCTCCAGCCAGGGTTGCCAACTGTCCAGAAATCTCTGGACGGGCCGGAAAAATAGGTGCTTTTTTTTCCTGTGTCCGGAAAAAAAAATGTGTCCATGATTTTTTTGGTGGGTTCTTGACTAGATGATTTTGGTAGTAATTATAATCATTTTACAGCTCACAGTAAATGCTTGCAACGAGTTCTTATCAGTATATTGACCTATAGACAGTATTATTTATAATCTTTATCATTCATTATGGTTTTCCAATTTGTCCATAAAAAATATTGGCTGTCCATGATTTTGGGATTGTCCAGAAAAAAGAAAAATTCTGGTTGGCAACCCTGTCTCCAGCAGTCACACATAGGCGGCCCACTGTGTACATCTCAAGCATGGAAAAGTCCCTGTTTTAATGGGTAGCGATGTTGTTTGTCGGACTATTTTAGTCAGACTCCCTACTTCGACGTTCACAAGGTGGTCCCTCAAGTTACTAAAACTTTTGTAACACATTCTGACCAGATTGAACAACCTTGGGTGCCATGTACATTACCTTCTATATGGATATGGATATATTCTCCTACCACAGAGCACCTCATATACTACCAGTGCGCTGACCATAATTTTACAAATCTGTAGGCTCCATGGAATTGAACTTTTTAATATTTGATTTAAAGGTGGGTTGTTGTCTTTTTGTGTACTCTGTGGGCTGTACTGACTGCATGGTTTCTCCAAAATGACACAGGAAGTTTAGTTGTCCATATGAAACACACAGTTTTAAATGGGGTTCCTGTATGAGCATCAGAACCTACGTGTATATGTGGATGCTGGAGTAAGTGAAAGGGGTTGTCTCATCACGGATAACCTCTTTAACATGGAAGCCATGGCAGCAATCAGCTGAATGCTTCTGGTCTGGCTTTGAAACCCCTGGCAAGCAGCTGTTGTTTTTGTCAGGATAAGTTGCTGTCAGCTGATCATTTCACTTGCAGCGCCAGAAAAATGTAGTAATAAGTGCCACTTGTTTATGACTCTTAACTCTAGCTGATGGACAGGGACTTCGAGCAAGGGACCCTCTGCTATGACGGTGAAATTGCCAAAACGTAGGGTAATGTTGACAGATTTCTGCTGGAATTATAAAATTATTACCTGTAACAATACTAAACTCGCATAATAAAGTCAACGTAATAATACAAATTTTATTATAGCGGTATTACTAATAAAGTATATGTATGTGTGTTTATGTATAGTTTGCAGAGAACTTTTACATAATACATGTCTCCTTCTTATATGTGTGTCCTGCTATGAATAGTCACACATGGGTGGTGAACTTTCTTGAATTGCATTAAGTACCACTACTTTTGTTTTGTTATTTCTCCCAAGAAACCTCAGTGTTTGAGTGACATACGGAAATGAGGTTAGTTGTTGAATCCTCTAGTGCTTAGCAGATACAGATGTCTTCATAATTGACTGGTGCAGCAAGGCCTGAGGCGCAGGTGGGCTCCGTAGTGACTTGTGCTCTGGCAGGCTAAGCCTTTAGAATGACACACAGACACAATCGGAATGTCATTTATTGAGACAAACACAATGAAGCAAGCAGCTCTCTTCCTGTCTGAGACCCATAAATTAAGCAGAATTACACCTGCCTCAGGCCCTGTACACATTATTTTATTAAGGTTTGGACAGATAAACCTGCATAACTGGAAATCTCCTGCTTCTCTCACACACCTATATTCAGCATTTTTATACTGATCAATCAAGAATGGTGGAGTGCTCTCAAATATATAGCAATTTGCACTGACAGCGGTGAACAGACTGGATGTTGACCTGAAAACTGAAACATCCTATAGTGAATTAACTTTAAAGGGGTTGTCTGAGATTTTGGTATTTATAGCCTATATTCAGGATAGGTCATCAATATCTGATCAGTGGGGGTACAATTACCAGCACCCCGCCAGCCAGCTGTCTGCAGAGGCCGAGGCGCTCCTCTTCCTAGGCACGAGATGTCATGTTTATTGGTTACATGGCCTAGGCACGGTTAGTCCCATTCATGTAAATAGGTATGAGCTGGAATACCAAACACAGCCATTATACATTGAACAGGGCCCGCCAAAGCACCACTGCCTATTTAAACAGCTGCTCAGCGGGGTGCTAGGAAATAAACCACCATGGATCAGATATTTATGACCTAAAATATATAGCAATCCATTCCAGCAAGAAGCTTGTGTAGATTTCTGGTGTAATGTGCACCAGTTTTCTGGCACACTTATATGTCAGACTGCAGAGTTCTTGCCCATGGCCCATCATCTCCTGTCCATTCCCTGCCACTTTTTGTGAGGGTGTCAGAAATGGCAGAAAAGTTGCAAATTTTGGACTTGAGCTACAGTTCTGGACTTTTCTTTGCTAGAAAACTGGTGTAGAACTTTTATAAATTCCCTTCGAAAACTCCTATATGTAATTCAAGTTTTAGTATATCTACTCTAATGAGTTTGCTTTTGGAAGTTGCATCTGCAATTCTGAACTTGTCTTACATGGAAGACATTTGCTGGCTCACTTGGGGAGGCAGTAGATAACAAAGTGAGCAGCCACATGATAGATTGTATACAACCACAGTGGATCTCCAACAGCATAGACTACCTATGTTTTGCCAATCCTGGGTATTCCGACCTTGGCTCAGCTGGTACAATGAGCTGTCAAATGGAGATGTCTCCTTAACATAATGGCTTTGACAATTGCCAATGTGGCCCCTTTTTAAACCAGAGAATTAGTGATCCACCAAATTGATGCTGAGTTATTACTGATGGTTATCTGGCTTCTTACTTAAAGGGCTTCTGTCATCAGGAACATGGTTATTAAAGTGGCTGACTTTAGACATGTGCTAACAGTCTTTGTCTCTTCTTTCTAGGTGCCTCTGTGTTTGTGAAAAATGAACTTTTTCATGCAAATGATCCTCTAGGAGCAATGGAGATGTTGCTTCTACTCCAAGAGGCTCTGTTCTTCCTCTTCTGGCCATGCCCTCATCACGTTGATTGACATGAACAGTGCCTGGCCCTGTCAATCACAATGTTGAGGGCATGGCCAAAGAAGGGAGAACAGAGCCTCTAGTAGAGGCAACACCCCCATTGCTCCTAGAGGATCATTTGCATAAAATAAAATCATTTTTCACAAAAACAGAGGCACCTAGAAAGACGAGACAAAGACTGTTAGCGCATGTCTAAAGTCAGCCAGTTTAATAACCATGTTCCTGATGACAGAAGCCCTTTAACAGAAGGCTAAAACTAAAAAAAATTTAAAAAGTTTATTCTACGAAATAATTCATCTTACTTTACCTGCCCTTTTTCAAATTGAATGGGTAAAAAAATATAGTTATCTATAGATTCAATGGGGGACTTTTGTACATTTTGTCATTTCTTTTTACCCCCTCTAGGGCTTAGAACATGTTAAACTGAAATAATCTCACTCAGGTATAAAATTAATGGTCTGTACAAAGCATTACATCACTGAACTGGAGAGTTACTGTCTAGGCCACAAAGCAAAGACTGTCAAATATAACATACTACTACAACATAATTGGGCACAAAAATAATGGATACACACTTTGATGAAGATTGGTGCATGAGGGAATTAATTTACCAGATTATTTTTTTGGTAACGTAGGGTATTGTTCTTGGTGATTCACATACTAGACTTCTAGTTTCAGTTCCAAAAAGTTTTCACTTTCCTAGGACTAACAAGGTATGGATTCACAAGAGTAGACACCCCTGTCGTACTTGACACAACTTATTTGAGGAGAAAGTGATAAACTATCTTCACAGCTGGTTGGCAGATAATACAGGTAGCTAAGGTTAACATGCCTGGAAGACTGAATCTGGGTTTTATCAAACACCACATCCAAACTCCACATCTATGGTTGGATTTCTGGTATAGTGTTCTGGTATAGGAGCAAAATACAGGAATTTCTGTATCTGGCACATGCTGGAGACTGCCGGTGCCAGGCAGATCCCATTCAAAAATATTGGCAGAAAGCCAGTATTTAAGCCAGAAATCCAGCGGATCTCATTATAGTGAATGGGATCCATTAGGCACCGGCAATCCCCAGCATATGCTGGATATGGCAATTCCAATGTATGTTCCGATGTCAGAACAGAACACCAGAATTCCAACCACAGATGTGGACGTGGCCTTAGGGATTCTAACTGCTAGAGTTACAGTGTTAGAATTGGTGTAGACATGTATCCAGTTTAGGGAATAAGGAGCATGGATTAGAAAGTCATAATACAGAACCTGACATCTGGTTTCCCTGGTATAGAAGTCCAGAGCATAGGAACATATATTTTTTTTTATAGTTCACGGAAACAACTTTGCTATGCTATAGATCATTTCCTTAAACCTGGTTCTTAGAGTCATTTTTGAGACAAAGAATTCACTTGGCCAAGTGCACAAATTACTTAACACCTGCTTTTCAAGACAGGTTAGGGCAGGATGAGAGGTTTGGGTTGGGGCAAGCAACTCAAAATCATAGAGTATTGTTGAGTGATGAAGCACAACTGAAAAACATTGATTTGGATAACTTTGTGTCAGGTTTTCAAGACAGGAGTGAAGGGGCAGTATCTTTTAAGTCAGAGTTTGGGATATTGTTACACACAGATTGTCATCTAGAAAACACAGATAAATTCCAATATCAAAGTAAAACGGGCCGCACACATTAGATCTTTGTTATATGAAAATGACAATTTTGGTGGGTTTGACCTGCCATCTTATGTGTATTGGGTCTCCTGACTCTCTCTCAATGGCTGATCATTGGATTTCAACTGTCCAACCTTTATGTTCTCAGGAGATACGCCACTGCCAGAGGTGTCTGGAAGCAGCTTTCTTCCATCTTCCCTTTCACTGAATATGCATTGGGAAGGATAGGTTTGAACAGATATCTTATGTGAATGCCCAGATGAAATACCGATATCTGCCTGTATAGTGTATTTGTTAGTGGATGCATATAGAACAAGGCAGTCAAGTACTCCACAAAGATGGGGTATCTTTTATTCATTTTGGTTTGCCTGTATTGATGAATTATTTATGGGCTGTCTTGAGATTAGAACAAAAGGTTAATTTTTTTTCTACAAAATTTGCTGTGTCTGATTTTACAGCTCAGTCACATTCAATTGCATAGGGCTGACCTGTAATACTAGACATATCCTATGCACAAGAGTGGTGCTGTTTGAGGGAAAACAAACGTATTCTTCCACCCTGAGGCAATCTCTTTAATAATGTAAGTTTGTTTCAGATCGATGTTGTATTGGTTATTGTAAATAAGGTCATTATATTGCTAATTTTATTGCTACAAAATAGCTGACCAGCTTTATAAAGTTAACATGGAACAATTATCATGATGATTATGTATGAATGCTCATTCCTGATAATTGACCCATTTAAAGGCGGCAACAATCACTCAATGAATGAGCAAACGCTTGTTCATTGGTTGAAAGTATTGTTGATGCTGACACCTAAAGGACCCTTTGAACGGTCCAACTGAACAGGCAAGTATTGGGAACCCTCATTCCTGATAATTGCCTGCTGCAATCAGCTCCTCTGTATGAGCACAAGTGGGGGAAGAAATGTAAGTCTAATGGGGTGAATTCTAATGAGTGCTTCCATTATGGAAGTGCCCATTAGTACAGTACGACTGGGGAGTGGTGAATGCAGTGCTCCCTGTGTGGGCTCTGTACTCGCTGCACCCTGATCTTCTGCAGGTTCCACATGCTATGCTATGATCTGCGCACAATGGGAGGACGTCGGGTCACAGCACAGTGTTTCAGGAAATGCAGGAAGAGCGCTAAATCTCAGAAGCAACAGTGACGTCTAGAACAGAAGAGGTGCGTTGATTTTTTTTGTCTGATTAACATGGGAGTCTTATTAATATGGGGGTCTTATAAGCATTGGGAGTCTGATCTTAGGTCTAATTGGGGGTCTTATTAACATTAGGGCTCTAAGCCGAGGTCTGATTGGGGGGTCTTATTAACACTGTGAGTTTGACTGGAGCTGTTAGCTGGGGTCTGATTAACACTGGGGGTCTGATCTGAGGTCTAATGAAAAATATTTATTTTCTAATTTTCCTCCTTTAAAACCTAGGTGCATCTTATGGGCAGGTCCATCTTCAAGGGCAAAAAATATGGTAAATCTCTGCTTTTTTTATGTACAGAGATCGGTGACTGACAGCTATTTATGTATACAGACCTAAACATTGAATTTCATCAATCACTGATAACACCTCCCACAGGTACAGCTGAAGTCAGAAAAAGCAAAGATAAAAACCTCCGGACGGGTTCAGGAGCAGCATTGGGGCCAATCACTGGCCTCAGCGATGACATGCCACAAAGGGCCCCTTGACCCCATCTGGAAATTTACAGGTGGGGTGCTGTAAAGAGCATTGATCAGGTCCTCGGCCATAGAACTGTTATGGATATGAAGACTGAAAGACATGAAGCCATTACAAGATGGCGTCGGCTCTGGGACCACTCCTGCTCTTATCAATAGTTTACATTCTTTAGCTGGACTAGATGCGCAGAAGTGAAACTTTATATTCTGCATTACTAACCAATAAAATATAGTATAACCCTCAGGAGAGAAATGCCCCTCCCTGGGGTATATAAACTGTATACCTTCCTCTAATAAACAAGAACTACTTTGACCCTACCAGGTGTCAGTGTTGTTTCATCCATGCATGTTAATATCCTAGGATTACTTTAATTTGGAGCAGAGAAACAAACTTTAAGGCTCTGGTTGAGAGCCATCCATATCAGTTGGCATCCCTGGGTGGGCTCGAGAGAATGTAACTTCAGCAGCTAAAGGAGCAGAGTGCAGTGCACCATCGCTTGAGGGAGGGGACTGCAGCCCCAAAGAGAAGGTAAGAAAATTGATTATCTTACCTACCCCTTTTCGAGGCTGCACCGCATTACGGTAGTCATTTCTGCTGGATAGAAGTTACCAGTTAAATTAGCAACTTTGGCTGAAGTTGAAACCTTGAGCTCCAAGAACCTGAAAGAAGAGGGTTTATTTCTGCTGTGTGCATGTGTCCATGTGGTCTGTGTTACTGAGAGGGGAGGGGAAAGGAAAGTTAAAAAGCTGACCAGGCAGAGTATCGCATACTTTCTGTATTGGCTGATCATGAGAGAGCTAGATACAGATGGGGCAATCAGCAGATAATAAGGTTGCATGGGTTTTGTACGGTTGAATAAGCTAGTGGACCAGACATGGAGGACTAGCTCGCTGGTAAGCGGAGCCGCGGGGTCAGAAAACTGAGTCTGATTGAGACTAACCCCTCCCCTTTCAGTCGTGTTGTTTGTCTATGTATTGTCTGACCGGCCTGTACTGGAGACTGAGATATGGGTGGTAACACAGTGTCGATGTTACCTGGAGAATGGACGGCCCCGCAGACGGTGGCTCAAGAGAAATACGTTCAAAGACTTGTGTGTGTTAATATATGGAAAATGTTTCTTTATGTCTGTCTATTCTGTCTGTTCTACGTTGAATGTCATATTTGACCCTACCAGGTGTCAGTGTTGTTTCTTCCATGCATGTTAATATCCTAGGATTACTTTAATTTGGAGCAGAGAAACAAACCTTAAGGCTCTGGTTGAGAGCCATCCATATCAGAACAAAGCAGCAGGGAGCAGGTGAATGTTGCTTTTTTGCTTAGGTACAGTGCCATACTGGCTGTTTAAAAAGGTTTGTAAAGCTGAGCAACTCCTTTACAGTCAGTCGAACAACTATCTAAATATACCCAACCCCCCTCCCCACCCATACACATGCACAGTCAGCTTGGCCAAGTATACATGTGTCCTGAATGGGAAGAGGAGAGATATCTGCTGCCTGAAAACTCAGTCAGTAGTTTATCTCCAAAAGAAACCCAGCCACCTTATCTCTACCTAACCTCTGTCAAGAGGTCCCCATACACAGTAGATGGCTGGACAGTCTCATCAAAATCAGTGGCTTCGGCTAATATTTCTCTAATGTGTATGGCCAGCTTAAATGGAATCTGTCACCACAGTCTTGAACTATTATCTGAACTGCAGAACTGATTGGTGCTGCAGCTAAGGATTGCTATTTTTCATTTTCCTACTGCCTACTTCCTCCACTGTCAGCACTCATAGCTCCAGAAATACATTATTGGGACTACCATAATCGACATTATGTTAGCACAGTACTACAGAAGGCATATTTCAACATGGCTTTGTGCATGAGAGTAGGGGAAGTAGTAACTAAAGTTGCGATCTGGACTGCTTAGGCTACTTGCACACTTCTGTTTGCAGGATCCATTTGTGAGATCCGCCCATGACGGATCCGTTTGCATCAGTTTCTTCATGCAGACACCAAAACGCAGCAAGCAGCGTTTTAGTTTCCGCCTCCAAAATGGAATGGAGACCGAACTGAAGCAAACCTGATGCATTCTGAACAGATCCTTTTCCATTCAGAATGCATTAGGACAAAACTGATCAGTTCAGGACCGTTTGTCAGAGCCTGTGACGGATCTCACAAACGGATCCTGCAAATGCAAGTGTGAAAGTAGCCTTATCTGCAGTACTACTTATGTAATACTGCAGATTATAGTCCAGAATTGTAATGACAGACTGCCTGCTCTCTATGCCCCATTGAATGACTTGAATCTTTAAGGTAACCAAAATGAGCCTGACTTGTATATATGCAGTAAAAATCTTGTCTATGTGTCTTGGTAACTTACAGTAGGGCACTTGTTGTGAAGGTCATGATTTTTGGTATTCGGTGCCTACACATGTAATTCTGAGAAATGTAGCTTCATGTATAGAATAAAGAATGACACTGCAAGAACTAAATCAATGGATATGAAAATGTTAACTGTGGTTCCTATAATGACATACATGCATTTTCTGTACAGCGCTGCTAAATATCTACTTAATCAATGCCATATAAAAACATACTGTCTTTTTTGCTCCTTAAGATATGCCAGACCATAAGACACAGGAAACTCATGTCAGACCCCCAATCTTCATCAGACCTCATATCGGACCCCTAATCTTCATCAAACCTCAAATCAGACTCCAATCCTCATCAGACCTCAGATCAGACAGCCAATCCTCATCAGACCTTAAATCAGACCCCCATTCCATATCAGACTTTAGATCAGATCCCCATTCCTCATCAGCCCTGATCAGACCCCAAATCTTCATCAGACCTCAGATCAAACCCCCAGTCTTCATTAGACCTTAGATCAGACACCAAATCTTCACCAGACAACCAGATCAAAGATCCAATCCTCATCAGACCTCAGATCAGTGATCAGACCCAGACCACCAAATTAGACCACCAATCTTCATCAGACCACAGATCAGACCTCCAAATCAGACCTATATTCCTCATCAGAACCACAAATAAGACCCCTATTCCTCAACGGACCTCATATCAGGCCCCCATTCCTCATCCGACCTCATATCAGGTCCCCATTTCTCATCAGACCTAAAATAAATAAAAGAAGTTACCTCTCCTGCTTCAGACAGCAAAGCCACTCGAGATCCAGCGTGGACTCATGAGTTCCTGCACTCACCGCTCTGTGTCTTCTGTCAGACTGCACTGTGACATGATGTCACATAGCATCAGGTCATAGTGTGCACAGTGCAACGGTGTACTCAATCAGGACACAATGGGTTTCCAGCAGAAGACCATGGAGCTGTGAGTACAGCCAGCACCAGGGGCGTTTTATTCTCTGGTCCCCAGTTCTACTCTGTAACAATGAGAGCTTCTACAATGGAAGTGCTTAGGCTGCTTTCACATGAGTGTTCTTCTTTCTGTTATTGAGATCCATCATAGGATCTCAAAACCAGAGGAAAATGCTTCAGTTTTGTCCCCAGAATGCATTCCGTTCTGTTTTGTTTCCATGATGCACACAAAAGCGCTGCAAGCAGCTTTTTTGAGTGTGTCATGGGATACTGAACCAGAAGGATCCAGCATGAAACACAATGTAAGTTAATGGTGCCGGATCTGTTTTCTCAGACACAAAAGAAAACGCATCTGTCCCCCATTTACTTACAATGGTTTTAGGGCCGGATCAGTCTTGTAATTTTAGAGATAAAACAACTGGATCCATTCATAACGGATACAGCCGGTTGTATTATCTCAAACTGAAGCGTTTTTGCTGATCCATGACGGATCCAGCAAAAAAAGCATATGTGAAAGTAGCCTTATTAGTATTTGTTCCATAAGACACACTGCCAAATTCCCATGCAGCAAAGAATATGGACAATTCCAAAATAAGGTTGCACTCTTTTGTTTTCAAGTTGTTACATCTCCATTTCACAAAATGAGAACATATTCAGGAGACCCTATGTCGATGCCACTGAAGATCATCAGATGATTGTACCTTAAAAACAGACATTAAGAATTATTTTATAAGTTGAAAAAGCAAAAGTAAGAAGTATGTTGTACGCTAAAGGTAAAAGAGAAATATTAGCATACCGAATATTATGTACTTGGCAATGAATGTGTAGCAGAACATGTCAAATGTAAAAACTAATAAATGTATGGGATTCTTTCATTTACTAGAGGATTTTGTTCATTCACTATGGGATACCCCAGGGCAGTACCATTCTTGATCTACTGGCCTGTATTTCAGGAGTCAGGAAATTAAGGTCATTATGAGCTAAACTTTAAGGCCCCATGTGTGAAAGGGACCAGCACAGATTACATTTAACCATGTCCCTAAGCAACAGTCATATAATCAGCCGTTGTCTTCCAAACGATATAGTTTTGCTGGCATGGTACTGTGAAACTGGGAAACATCTCATTCAAAGGCCTATTTGATGTATGAGTCAGTGAAATGTGTAAGGCAATGGAAATAAACAGCTATGATGACAGAAGTGAATGGATAGTTTCAAAATGAAAAGACAGGGGCATAGAGGTATAAAAAAGTCGCAAATTATGGCGCACGTCATAGTTGTACAATATTGTGTGACTTTTCACTTTTCTCCAAATTTTTGAAAGTGGAAGGGGCTTAGCAGTAAGGGGTGGGGCCTCATACAGCCCAACTGATTTATGTCAGAAACTGGTATAAATGATTATTCAAATCTACGCTGGCCGATAGCTGATATATATTTGAAAGTGTAGCGCACAGACTGCCTGTATCTCCTAATAAACTTGTCACATTCTATGTCAATGGACTTTATATTAAAATCTGCAGCGGTATTTGCCCAGCTGATTCTTGGCATATTTGCCGGGTTGCGGCCAGATCTCTGCTGGTCCCCATTATAGTTAATGGGGCCAGCGGGCATTCAGGCAGTGTCCAGCAATGTCGGATCCAGAGAGCTTCAGCAGGCGGTTCACTGCTGGAACAGCCTGCCAGATCTCTGAATGCTAGTGTGAAAATAGCCTAACTGGAAATAAGAATTCATTCAGAAACAGGAAGACAAATTGTAGTTTATGGGTAAACAAGACTATTTGGCCACAAGAAATGCTGCACTACAAAAAGCAACTTAAAGGGGTTGTCTCAGGATGTACATTAGTGGCATATCCATAAGATTTCCAAGTGAGACTAGGCCACTTTTACCCGCTCCCCACTTGTTAGACCAAAGTGGCAGTAGTGCTAAGAAAACACTGAGCTGTGCATGGTGCTCAAGGTCTCCTCACTGTAGTCAAAGTTGAACACTAGAAAAAGCTGACACTTTGGTCTAGTGATGAAAATCAGTAAGATCAGCTGCACAACACCATCAATGTGTCACGAGTGTCTATTAATACAAATACTAGGGTTTCTACAAAAAAGGATTGAAACCTGTTATTTCAGTGTGATATTACCCATCTATAAATTCCTTGAAAGACAACATCTTGAATACAAGATTCATTTTTAAGGTGACCACATTAGACAGAAGTTTGTTGAAAAGACAAACATCTGGTCAACAATTCAAACACACAGCCATAGCCATACGCATTTTAGTCCATATGGGCCATTACAGTTGTTCAAACTGGCCATACATGTTCAATGAAACTGTGTGTTCAGTCTTTCTGGGGAAGTTCTTTACCTTTCTCCATTATCTATTTTTCTGTTTTGGTCATCCATTTTGATCAAGTTTAGACTAATGTGTATGGGTACCTTTAGGCTCCCCAATGTAAAAATAATACAGAGGAACTAGAAACGGTTCAGTGGTGGGTGACTAGATTATTAAATGGCAAGGCAGGTCTCTTATAATGAGGAGCTACAAAAATTAGTCTTGATAAGCTTGAAATAAAGACCCCTTAGAGGTAATCTCAATTTACATGTATAAATGTGTGGTCAGCACAAAGAACTGGCACACGATTTACTGATTCCAAGGATTTTTATAAAGGACCAGGGGGCATTCAATATGTGTGGCACACTTTAGACATCAATTTGGATTGCCCTACCCCAACAGGTAGTAATGGGAGATATTGTGTCAGCATGATAAATCTCAATTCTATTAAACCATATAACCTGGTAGGGCTGATCATGCTGATAAAAACAGAACCTTCACTATGACTCTCTTTTGCCTTATTACTGAGGAAACTGCATTCTGTTTATATGCAAATGACATAACTGAAGCACCAATGACTTGGCAAGAGCGCTCAGAGCACCAGTTTGTTACACCCCTTTAAGCTTCAATCCCTCCCCCTTTCCACTAAATTGACAGTTTATAGTCTTTTCGTGCCTGCTGCTTTCTTAGGGCCAAGACCTGTATTTTCCTACCTGCGCTGTTCTTCTGGTCTTGGCGCTTGCTCAGTAACCCTCCCGCTGGGCTCCAGCAGGAGAAACACTCCTGCACAGGCATGAGATGACAGGTCTCAGCACTTGCTCAGTTTGAATCTGCGCTGCTTGGAGATCAACAGGAGAATAACTGAGCAAATGTTGAGACCAGAAGATACAACACAGGCAGGAGAATACAGGAGAGCTGCAGGCAATAGAATACTAGTCCTATCAATCTGAGGGAAGGGGTGAGAGACTGAATCTGAAGAGGGTGTAACAAACTAGGTTGTAGGTAATTTGCATATGAATAACAATGCAGTTTTCTCCTTAATGGGGCAATGGAGAATCATAATCAGGGTATAATTTTTTTAGCAGCATTATCAACTTAACCAGGCTGTATGCCTAGTTTAATAGGGTTGATCATGCTTTGGTGCTGGTAGTCAGTACTTTTAGAGTACTTACATGCTTAACTCTGCATTGTCTGCAGTGCCAATGCTGAGACAAAGATAAGTCCAATGAGGCCTGCTGTCCTTGAGCTCCTCCGCCTCCTGATGATGAATTATAGGTTTATTTTCGGTTATGCATTTCTGCAAGCAATTCCATGAGGATAATCAGCAGCATTTTGACCATGTATGGCCTTACCCTAATAGTATACACTTGACTTTAAAAGGGGTTGTCTCCAAACAATATCCCATTTTGAAATAGAAGCCAGTCTGATGATCTCAACTCATCGGCTTTGTACATATGGATGTAAGTGAAATGTGGATTTAAATTAATGGACAACTAAGTAATGCGTGAATAGGAAGGATTTGTTAGAATGAGAGATGCTCTTACATAGGTTCTCTTTTTTGACTGTTAGAAGGAGGTCCAAAGCTGGGGACCTGTCTGTAGGACATCACACCATAAAAACAGTGGTTTTTTTCATTAGACAACCCATTTAAAGTGACACTTCCATCAGAAAGGGGTATTTTTTCAATTAAGTATTCTTGGAAAAGACATTTTTTACATTTTGGCTGTTTTTCTTTTCAGCAGTACTATATCATTGAAAATTAAGTACAAAATAATGGCCTTCTGTTGCAGTCAACAGGTAGGTACAGTACAGACCAAAAGTTTGGACACACCTTCTCATTCAAAGAGTTTTCTGTATTTTCATGACTATGAAAATTGTAGATTCACACTGAAGGCATCAAAACTATGAATTAACACATGTGGAATTATATACTTAATAAAAAAGTGTGAAACAACTGTAAATATGTCTTATTCTAGGTTCTTCAAAGTAGCCACCTTTTGCTTTGATTACTGCTTTGCACACTCTTGGCATTCTCTTTTTTGTTAAGTATATAATTCCACGTGTTAATTCATAGTTTTGATGCCTTCAGTGTGAATCTACAATTTTCATAGTCATGAAAATACAGAAAACTCTTTGAATGAGAAGGTGTGTCCAAACTTTTGGTCTGTACTGTATATGTATCTACACAGACAGGTACCACTGTCAGTTTACTACTGCTGTGAGAGGAAGATGTTATCTGAAGGGTAATCCTTATGATAAAAGTATATACAGAATTAGGGCAGCTCTATCTTTTGATAGGCCTAGATAATGAAGGCCCCAAAAGAGCATTGTATTTATCAGTGTAATTTGTGAGTCCGTACGGGGGAGGGTCTCTCTCTGGTCGCAGTGATGGCCTGACTAAGTTAAGCAGTATGGTGTACTGTGCGAAAGGTCTGAACAAAGAGGAAGTTAAAGAGCCAGAACAGGAAGTAGAATATATGGAGTGAATTATATTCAGAAAAACATCTAGCCATCTTTATAAAAATTTTTTTAAATATTTACATATAGGCTGTTAATAAATTATATAAAAAAATTGGATGAAGTGTCCTTTAAAGCCAAGCATAACGTTATCACTAAATGCAACAAATTCCCCTCCTTAATATGTTCTAATGTGTATGAAGATTGTGCAAGTGTATGAAGAGTCATGAACCAACAGTGAAAACCAAGAAACTACAGGAGTCGTTACGTATATTCAACAATATATAATTATATTTATATATATATTTATATATTTCTAGTTCAGTACATTCAGTTTTTAACTTGTGTTTTTCTTCACAAACAGAAGAACTCTTACAATAGTAGACTTTCTA
Source organism: Rhinella marina (assembly GCA_900303285.1). Taxonomy (NCBI): domain Eukaryota; kingdom Metazoa; phylum Chordata; class Amphibia; order Anura; family Bufonidae; genus Rhinella; species Rhinella marina. The sequence continues at coordinate 67,149 of ONZH01017119.1, forward strand.
AAATAAATACTATTAAAATAGAGCTTCAAAATAAATATTCTATACAAATAAAACAATTCAGCGTATACATTTCTTCCATGGAGTGAATCTTTTCAACAAAACATCTTGAATAGAGACACTTTTTTACTGGTGTTTGTGAACAAATTGCACATTGGTTATGGACAATGGCATTTTCTTTACCCAAATTGTTTAGCCACCAACTAAATAATTATAATTACAGCAATAAATAAAATTTTGATTCATAATTACAACTTTTAAAATTTTAAGCTTAAAACCAAAACCATGTAAGGCCATAGTTTACCTATAGGCAGGGGAGCAGTCATTTTAGGAGCTTAACCAACGAAGCGATTGACTAGAATGCAGTGGCAATCGTGTCATATGCTTCTAGATTTAGAATGGCTCACACTGAATCAATATCCATATAGACTGATATATAATCAGGATATGAAAATGTTGGTTTGATCTGTAAAATATCTGCCCCCTCTGAATACAGGTAAGGGAAGAAATTTCAAATCTTAGCCATTCTTAGTATAGTCTGCTTAGTGGAAGCTGTAACAAAATCTCAGAAGTGAAGCTTAATTGCATATGGCTTCTACACCAACAGTTATTACCTGGGGCAAAAAGTAAATACATAAATTGAATTCTCTACATAATTTTCATTGAAAATCCTCAGAAAGAGAACTAAAATGTTGACAAATGACATGATTTACTATTACTTATTTTACAGATTAGCTTATTGTGTTTAACCTTGAGGTGACTGATTTAATCTGGCTATAGACATTACAGAAAGATCAGCCAAATTTGCTGATTTTGGCAGGACCAGCCAACCATCTGTATTGGGGCCTCCAGACTTGGCAATGGGAAGGATTAGACAAGTTAGGTTTCAATATGTCTGGTCCTTAAAGGGGTTGTCTGAGTTATTTTTTTGTCCTTTGTATGTTTCTAACTAGTCAAATACAACAGCTTTTCCATACACTTTCTGCTTCTAAAGCTGCTGGTTTCTCAGGTTTCAATGAGGGTCATATGGCCTGTGATGTCAGCTTGCCTCTCTGTTAATCTTGCATTCGTGCACCAGCAGATTAGCCTGTACACGGAACGTCACTGTGCTGACCACGCCCCCCCCCCCCTGCTTTGCCGGGGCTGCTATCTGCTCTCCCTGGATTCTTCCAGAACACACTGAAGGCTTTTCAACAGCAGCTGCAGATGTAAAGAGACACAGGATCTGCTCTCCTCACCCTACGGACAGAGCTGACTGGAGCCGATCTGCAGGAGATGCAAAGTATTGTATTGTACAAGAACAGGTAGGGGGAAGACCCTGTGTGTATCAGCAGTGTCATTGTACAGCTGCGACTTGTAGTCCTACACATACAACATGCTGCAGAGTATTCCAGTAGACATGTCACTCAGGCCAGCTCTTGTATTCACTGCCTTTGCATAGCAGGAAGGGGGAGGGGCACAGATTGTTATTACTGCATGTAAACTAAGACCAGAAGAGAACCAGGGAAATGAGGAAATATAGATTTTTTTTTTTACCTAAAACTTGCTTAACTTAGTTATATATTGCTGCCCATCAGATTTACAGTACTATACATTTTTTTTCATAACTCGGACAACCCCTTTACGTTCTCAGGGAAGTTGCTGCCAGAAGTGTCTGATTTCTCTCCACTCCCCCTTCAGAGCCCATACATGTATCGAGCCGCACGTGCATGTGTATGGGGCAGTCGGAAAAGACTGCTATCGGCTGAAGGTTCATTTGGCCAACAGCAATCTTATGTACATGGCTGGCTTTAATTTTAGCATTTTTTTTAATAATGACAATTTTAATAGCCTGTGATTGTATGTAACTGACACAATGTTAGAAAGAAGAATACTGAAGTTTGGCACTAAAGTATCACTTTTTAGATTCATATGGTTCATATGGCCAATTGACTGCACTATAGCCACCTATTTGAAAAGGAATTTGCTACAAGGACCCTATAATTGTTAGCGTTTATCATTGGCACAAAGTAACTAAAAGAAATAGGCTTATTGTTTAGGGTGGAACAGTAATGTAATAATCTAACCAGGTGAAATCTGCCCAAATCAACACACATTCAGCAAAGATCTCAATACTAAAGCAGATTGCTGCTCTACAGGGGAAACTTCATGCAAAACTGTCATTTGTGAAGGGTGTCAGTACCTTCGTTACACTAAAGTTTTCCATCCTGCTATTTAAATTAAAAAAACAAATAAATATGACAAAGTGCTAGATTTGCAGCAGTTCCGAAGAAGAAGAATACAAGGAAAAACTTAAAAGTGACCTGTTTAGTAACCATTAGGAAATATATTATTTTTGAGTCACTTGCTTAAAAAGCTGCTTTGTGAGCTGTCATTAGGAAGGTGAATGAAGGGTTGTCACATTCTGTACCATTATCCCTTATGGGTTTTGTAACATGACACAAAAAATGAGGTTTCAATGCAACAATTCTATGTAAATGAGCAATATGCTAATGAAGTTCCCCCTGTAACACATAACCTACATGATATTTTAGTGAGACTAGCACCTATTAGTTGCCGAAAAGGATGGCTGGTTGCTGTAAAAGGAATGCCAAAATTCACTCTTATGTGAGCGAGCAACCAGTCATAATGAATGTAATCATACAGATATAATTATATAGAAAATAGAAAAATAGTACAACCACAGCAACACACATTGGTGAATTTCCCCATAGCTCCGCTGACCTTACCCCAGTAGATATAGAACACTAAAATAGACTTTTTGTATCTCTCTATGTATATTTACACAGATATACAGGGTGCTATTTTACAATAGGGCCAAGGTAGAGAGCAGCAGCAAAGGAAACAAAGTTAACATGCAATTATCAATTCCCATAATAATGACACTTAATGAAGTCAGAATTTTTGCGATTGGGTCATGGATTCATGTTCCTCCATGTTATGCTCTTTCCTGCACACTATGCTTTTGTTGTCTATGGTTACAAAATGAGTATTGTGCTCTTATATTTCCAGCTGTAGAGCAGCACAAGCTCCTGTGATGCACTAAGGTGGGGCAGCAGAGAGGTTAACCTGGCAATAATGATGCTGCCATTGCTGGGATGTCCCCCTTGTCATTAAAGGGTTTAACCAATGACTTCTTGAAATATGAATGCTTTATATGATGGGGGAAGGGGGGACTGGTAGAAGAAAGTTTTCCCATCAACAAAATGGAGTGTTAGAAAAGGGCAGCATGGCTGGCTAATGATAGGCAGGGAGGAACATATTCAACATAGTGGAGGAAGAAGGCTAGAAAACTCCATACTGTAGCCACCATGTTGATTGCATTAGTACCCTTGGCACTCTTATCTCCCAACTGCCTTCATTAGCCAAAAATATAAAAATACTTGTATAGGGAAAGTAATACATGTACAGTATATAAAAATACAAAAACAGCAATAAACCACAGACACAAAATTGTTACACAACAAAATGGCAGCAGAACCCTCGCACATCCATGGAGGGGTAAATGAGCTGCATACTGAAACTTTCAGCTTAAAAAAACAAAGAGAGAAGCTTGTGAGGAAGAACTGGAGCTGGATCGCCTCCATGCTAACTGAGAAGCACAAATCTTATTTCCTAATGGTAGCTGTAGATAAAATACAGGTAGCTAGTAGCTTCAAGATATCTCCCATGGCCATCGAGTAAGCACACAGGATTTGGAAATGGTTCACAGCAGCAACAGCAATACACAATTTGCATTTCCTCCTCTCCCTTTGTGTAATACTAAGCATTGCTGGACCCCCTCATTTAAGAGATCCGAAGTTAAAGCCTCAGGTGAGAATATTCTGTCTGGAGTCTTTTCATTTCCTGCATGATGCATCTTTGTAACAAAATTCATAAAACACTCTCAGTCTCAGAATGGCTTTTCTGGTCTGCTAACTGCTTCTGGTGCTTTGCACACGACACTGTTTGTATTTTTGCACCGACAACCAGGTCGACTTGCCTGGTCATAGCATTTCTGAGAAAGTTTAACGCACCCAGTGGCTGGAAGATAGCAAAGCAAGCAAGGAAGGACCAATGATAAGGCACTCATGAATGACCAGCGAGCACAGCAGTTGGAGTGAGAGCAGGAACATGGGTGATCTGCACAGGAGCCTTCATCATCTTCGTTGGTGCAGTGGTAGAAGACTCCCTTGACCAGACACATACAAGTTGAGTAGTTGACCAGATTCTGTGCTGAGCAAAGACATTCCTGGTTGCAAACCCAGCAGGAAGGTAAGGTCCGTGGGGTAGTACAGTCTTTGCATTTGCATTTACCACAGGCCTCACAAAGTAGATAATGCTTGTCTAGTTCTTGGGCCACAGGACCTTTGACATCCTGAGGCTTACAATTGATAACCTTAGGCTGTATCCTTACTGCCCTGGGTGGTGACTGATCCACCACTGGAGGTGGAGCCATGTGATCCAAGAGTCTCTGATCTGAAGAAGTGCTACTGCTGCTGCTAATTGAGCTTGGACGCCCGCTGAATGATATCCAAGGGTGGGTGATATCAGCCTCACACCTTTGCAAATGTTGATTGACGAGAACTGGCTCATGAGGACTCCTACTGAGTTTCTGACTGGCCAGCTGGCTAAGAGCGGGGTTGTCAATGTAATCGTTTTCAAGATGAGTGGTTTTCATCTGATCGATAGGCAGGATGGTAAGAGGGTGCTGCAGCCTCCCATATGGAACTCGACCATCCAGCAGAGGCTGTACCATGACTGCATTGGGCACAACGGTGATGCTGTGAGGAATCCTGGAATCCATTGGCCTACTCTCTGATTGATAGGAGTATCTCTTAGAAAATCTGAAAGACAAAACAAGAATATCTTTTTAACAACTTCTGACATATTAAGACTTTTGGATTTGTTAAAGGGAGTTTTTCACCTGTTTTCACCTATATAACTAAGAGCACTGCCTCACAGAAGATTCCATACACATCCCAGACATACCTGTGTGCACTCTGTATCTGTATTCCATGTCCAGAAAAAGCACTTTTATTCTGCAGGAAAACAGCTCCCAAGTGCCCAGCTCTGCTGCTGCTGCTGCTGCTGCTGCTGCAAACCAAACTAAATAGGAGAGGGCTGCTTTAGCTGCTCATATCTTGGGATTGATAGCAGATAAAAAATGGTTCTGACCTTTTGTGAAAGCTGTCATTCCAAGCTTCCAAATGATACCAAAATCACAGCATTATATCCAGTATATCAGAAGATATAGCTGTTAGAAATCGAGTCAGGAGAGAAAGCTGTTTTTAGTTTCACTTTCAGCTGGGTACTTGGGGGCTGTTTTCCAGCAGAATAAAAGTGCTTTTCCTGGACATGTAATGCAGACACACAGCGCACACAGGTATGTCTGGGATGTGTATGCAATCTTCTGTGGGGCACTGCTGTTAGTTATATAGGTGAAAACAGGTGAAAGATTCCCTTTAAAGCAACATAATTCCCATTCTGATGTCACATATGGAAATGAGACATAAAAAGTGAAGCTATCTATCTAGATTTAGATGCACATTATGCTTAGGTCTCCAGAACAGTCAAATGATTACTAACATTGCATCTCATAAAATTAGGCCAAAATCTCCAGCCTACAAAGACAGTTAATATTCAGGTTAGATAAATTATTGGAAACTGGGACTGTACTGTGAAATGCGACACGTACTGGAGTAACCAAAGACAGCCAAACACAGGCCATTGAGAGACCGGAAGTTTAGCTAAATCGGGAGAGATAAGTCAATCTGGACTCACTGGCAGAATTTACAAGCTGTTAATGAGCTCAGGAGATAACTTTGCCCACACAGAGTATTTTTTTACTGTATTTTACGAGACACCCACTTGCAATTTGTTGGCTGGGCGCACTGTATGGACTGCAACATTTAGCCACTTGTATGGTTTCAGCTGCAATGCACTATTATACTGAAGAAACTGTTTGATTAACTCTGTAGTGACTGGATAAATAAATGCTTAATTGCTTGCATCGATTTAACAGTTGGCAGGTCAACTCCACTAAAACGCCTTGTTCTAAACTAGTCCGCACATAACAGATATACAAGTATACCTGCAACATGTACATAAAGGCTCATGCACACAGTCATGTATGTATTATAGTCCACAAATAGCACATTCCGTTTTTTTTTCTCACTCCCACCAATAGACATGGCTATTCTTGTTTGCAATGCAGACAAGAATAGGATGTTCTATAATTTGCAGAAATTCCATAAAGATCCACAGAACATAGAAATGAATGGGTCAGAGTGTGCTAGCCACAAAAAAGCAGACAGCACATAGAAGAAAAACGCCGCTGCATGGATGAGCCCTAACTACATTACTTTTATACAACCATAGAAAAAACACCAACACATGACTATGACAATTGACATAAAATACACACAGAAAAACATAAAGTCTGTACAAAAAACAAAAAGACAACTGCTGAAAAACACTGACTACAAAAGATCATTAAATTAGAGACATCTGCAGGCTTTCCAAAAAATCTCACACTCACATAGTTCCAATACCTCTGTACAGATGTGCACATTTCCACATAGATATCTCTGTCCGCTACTCATCTATCATCCAGCATTTTCTTCATACCAACTCCAAACAGCAAGCACAGTTTCACAGAATGGATGACTCTGTTGTGTTTCTTTAGTTTCTGATTTCATCGAAAGAGAGCAGTTCAGAACTGGAATCTATCCAGTTACCCAACAGCTATGCAAGTCAAAAGAGCACAGGAAGCAACTAAGCTTAAATCAAAGAGCGGATACGGCCCGGCTCCAATTTAGAAAGTGCACATTGTTTTCTATGAGACGTAGTGCTTCCTTGTCGAGCGACTTTTTGTTTGTAAGCACTGTTTGAGAACCACTTAAAGGGGAAGTGCACATGTAGGATTAAGCTTACTGGAGCATCACAGGAAAACAGTACAGTAAAGAATAACATAGGTAAGGTCTAGATCTGACAAGTCTGTACACAAACTACAACTTCATATACTAAAGGGGTATGGTGTTGCCAGTGTCATAACACGTCTACCTTAAAACTACAGAGAGGAATGCAAAAAAGTGTCAGAGTTGTTAAACAGGATTTCCTTATGAAAATAAAAAAACTAGAATAGTAACTGAATAGTTATTTCTGTCAAGCTACAAGTCTGCCTAGTTATACAGCAATATCAAGGGATAACTGGAATGATTTTCCATTCAGGAGACTGGAAAAGTTTGGTGATAGATAGATAGATAGATAGATAGATAGATAGATAGATAGATAGGATAGATATTAGATAATTATGAGATAGATAGATAGATAGATATTCTCTTCGACTACAAAACCAGGTGAGTTTGAATTTTATATTCCTTCTCTCTAAACCAAATATTATCAATAATGGAAACATATAAATGCAAATAGTCTTCACTCAGCAGTGTGCAGTCAGACTGTTAGACTCCTACCTGCACTATATCTAGGAGAGAAGAGTTGGACCTCTGCTCGCCCAGCTGTCTATGGCTCACAGGGTGTTGTTAGCTACACCTAACAAAAGATGAATAATTCAGAGTACAGCAGAATATAACATCCTTGATCTTGGTTGCCAACAGTGTAATAGGTTTTCACTGAGCTACAAAAACAGGAAGCCATTTCTCATTATGTTCATGAGGCGACTGTGTTCTGATCGATTACATATGCAACATGCTGGGCTTATGACAAAACAGGTGACTCGAGAGCATTTCAGCGCTTTACAAGCTGATGCTTCCCTGCAACCACATCTGTAATCACAGCTGTTAAAGCCGAGAACCCCTCACATGCCCCTGTGCTGCCCCCTGTAAAAAACCCTTAGACATGTTAGTCCTGTTCATTCTGTTAACACCTACAAGTGTGTGGCATATAATAATAATGATTGTAAATCACAGCATGCCAATTCTTTCTGCAGATTTTCAACACAGATTTTACCCTTCGCAATGCATCAGCAAAAAAAAAATAAAAATCTGCATTTAAAACATGTAGACCTTGGGGGTGTAGAGATTGATATTACCCCCTGTCAATTTAACCTTTTCAGCACCCCCCCCAATAGTCTATCGATGGGTAGCATGGCTTTCATAAGGTGAAGCAATTTGGAAAATATTAGAAAATTGAGTAAAATACTACTACTAATAATAAAAGACAAAGTAAAAATGAAATGCCATTGGTAACGTATGAATTCAAGGATATCATATAATTTGAAACACTGTATGTAATGTAAGAAGACGTGGCATCTACTATGCGTACAGGTCATTTCAAACCTATCAACAGATGGCAGGGTGATGGGTTCATGTGCAGGATGCATGCCAGGCCCTCTATGGCTGCTCTCATCTACATATCTGCTAACAAAAAAAGACACCACTTTACCCAAAGAGGACTAGAACCTTGCATCTAATTGACCACTTCCTCCTCTGGACTAGTCAATCAGGTAGGGCTATGACAGCTTTGACACATCCACATCCTTTTAGCAGATCACTGATAATCTGCAGACCTAGATAAGAAAGAAACATCCCCCATTGAACATCATACCGCAACTATCTGCTAATTGTCATTCATCACAGCCCAGATGCTGGAGCAAAATGTGACTTCCATGCTACTTGCTAGATGCAAACCTAATTAACAGCCTGCCGCATTGAGATAATGGTGCCTACAAGAACTCACAGTCCCTTGGACTAGGATGTCCTTATGGTCTAATAGAATAGATGGAAGAGGTCGATGATGGATATCACTGAGGTCATCCGTCACAAGTACCGCATGTTCATATTCTGCTAGATCATGCCGTTTTCATTGTATATACCAGGACAATATACTATAAAATATATCAATGAATGCCTAACGGAACCAAGACCGTACTCATAATATACTCATTAGTATCTAGAGCTTCCCTGGTGGCCGGGAGCACACATAGGGACACATGTGCAGCAGATCCCATCCTGACCACCTCGTATCTGCACTGCACTGGTGGCAATAACCGCTGGAAATGAGCAATGTATAATGTGAAGGAAAAATGAATGAAGCCAACAAAAGAGACAATATGGATAATAATAATATATTAGTAATTGGCTTATATTAACTTTCTCTACAAGATAAATGCCCTTTGCTGAAGTGACACAACCCCTTTAAATACAGCACCACAACATGAAAACTACAGAAAAAAAACAAAAAACAAAAAAATATATATACACATATTTATTAAGTTACCTTGTTGCCATCAGGGACCATTCCTATAAAAAGTAGAAATATTCCCGCTGTTAAATGACTTGACGGAAAAACGCTTACTATGAAAAACCCAGTAAAAGCTGATGAATGAATCTCTGCTCAGGATAATGGCAGAGCAGCCCGCAGTAAATTATGCCTTCAATGGCTCTATAATTAGCTATATGCTGAATGGATGAGTTACTACACGATTGTGATTACGAATGGCAAAAATGCAGGGTAACAGTCGCCAATAAATCAGCCTTCCGATATTACAATCATCATGAGTTAATATCAAAATTCACCATGAATCGCCATTATGAATACCCCATGCACAGCACGCCCCATATCTATCAACTACGTTGGCATATGGCATCCTATATCTGTGTAGTAGTACTATGGCGTAGATCATGAAATCATAATCTCCAAAAGACAATTGCTCATTTTCAAGAAAATGTGTCTAATTTTGCACACTGACTGCCCCATGACCGCACTCCAACTGGCACGACCTGGCACTGACAGCGCACTGGAGGCAAGAGACAGTTTTTTTTTTCTTAATCTGTACTGCACCATAGAAACTAACCGTGAATCCTCATAAAGAACACGAGCGGGTAAATGTGCCATTGCCTATTTAACCCTTCCCTGCCAGAGCTCACCCTATGGACAGGGTACATCTTCCTAAGAAGACGCAATAGCCCTTTAAATGAGCCGTGCAGCAGCCATTTGTAAACGCTTAAACATTAACCGGAGATAAGGTCTGCAAAAACAGCATCTGCTGGGGATTTTCTAAGAAGGGAATAATCCCATAGACATAGGCAGATGACACACACTATATCCTTCTATATGTCTGGCCTGCCATACAGAATGACCACCATTTCAATAGCTCTGTGCACACTGCAGCATGTCTGATCACCCCCTGCATGTAGATCACACCCAGTATAGACACATATGGCTCCAGACATAGGATATGTGGCTAGGGATAATATAGGTGGTCATCAGATAGAGAAAAGCCCCCAATCCTGGCTGTGAAGGCTGCAGCACTGGCAGGAACACGTCTAGATTTGCAATGCAAGTTCTAGGCCTTCTCTCCCAAAGCCTAAAATTCCCCAATTCCCAACTCCAGACCATCCGATCCCCCCACAGAGGACAGCCTGGACATGGGGCATGTAACGTCACATGTGGGATTGCAGGATCTGGGGCTGCGCACATAAGAAATCCAGGATTGCTGCCCAGAAATAATGCAGCATGCGTCATCACCAGCACTGATGGGACCTGAGCGGCGATCTGCAGCTCTGACAGCACCGATCGCATGCCAGGGCCCTCTGACAGCTCGATCGCTCACAATTCCATCGAAAACAATTCATGGATGGAGTGAGGCTAAAATTCTGCATGTAGGCCATCGGATGTCATCTCCACTCACCATGAGAGAACAGTATAGGTGCTATAGGCGCACATACTGATCTATAGACATCGGGAGGACACAGTGACATGGGGGGCTGGCTCCCAGCTGGGAATGGATATTCTCATCTTTCCTCCTGACATCAATCCCCCTAGGCAACTGTGATTGCATCCAGTGCATTTCCAGGGTCCCCTGCAGCACTGCACCCCTCCCCCAATGACAGATCGCCACCAGCCATACACATACAATGCCACAGCCGCAGGGTGCAATCCCTAGTCCTGAGAGAGGACCCCCTGACCATCAACATCCCTGCAGAAATGCACAGAAATGACCTATAGGGTGCTCTTACTTGTCAAGCTGCAGCAAGGCTCATGTCTCAATTATCCCACATTGTCAGAATGTCTGTAGCTGTGAACATGGGAATCCTCGGCGCAAGTCCTGCTGATCCAGGCTGCATAGCTCCTCTGCTGTCAGCTCCCTTTTCGCTTTCGATGTTGCAACTCCCTGGGAAAATGGCTTTTTTATGAATGGGAGGGATAAGCCCCACTGCGCATGCGTTTCAATCCCACACACTTCTTATGAATGGGAGGGAAGAGGCCAGCGCGCAGGCGCCCTTCTCCCCTCCCCGCCGCACGATTCTTATGAATGGGGTGGGCGCAGTGCCGAAGTGCGCTTGCGCAGAACCTAATTTCTTTATGAATGGAGTCCGGAACCTAACCTGTGCATTGACTGTGTTTTATGAATGAGAGTCAGCTGAATAAACCGCGCGTGTATTGCAGGCCCTGGAGGAATAGAGGGGGAGGAGTGGGAGCGCCTGCATTCAATGGGCTATATGGAAAGCAGATGAGCCCATCTAGCGTGCTATTAATATCACATCGTGTCAGTGCGGTATTAGAAGCCACGTAGAGACTGCGGTAAACACCACTACGACATGTCGCATGATGTGAACTCCATTATCCGCAATATTTTTTGTGGAGTTAGTGAGCAGTTGGTAGCCCTCCCCCCGTCACTGGGGCACTGCCTGATCTCAGCCTGCAGTTCCTGGAGAATTGATTCACCAGCTCCAGGATTCACAGAACAGCAAACTGATTCCCCTGGTAGGGAGTCAGTGGGGATGAGAATGACCCTCCCTCCATATATGTCCTCTCTGGTGACAAGTCACAGGCATTTCCCTTCTGGTGATGGCAGCTGCAGGCACCTGAATAACATGCATTGCCTGCCATATCATATCACAGGGACAAGGACTGCATATGACCAGTAGTTAGTCCTCATCATGGTATTCATTTGTCTTAGTGATGCTGGAGCGGATATGCTATGAAATTATTTACACTGCATGGAAATGCCATCCGGACAGTAAGCCTTGGATTGTTCATTGTGATTCTGTAATTGTGTGTTTGCAGCGTTTCATCCAGGAGTTGTGTGGAACAGACATGTATTTGGCTGAGGAGATTCACACCAAATGAAACATGCGCTCACTTACCAGAATCAAGGGCGGATTGACCATAGACCCTACAGGGAAATTTCCCGGGGGGCCGCCCAAGCCCTCCTCACTGCCGCTGGGCTGGTGCTTAATGAGCTCTCATCGTTAATTAACTAACTGGAGGAGGAGGACAGAAAATGGCAACTATTGATGACCACCACAGAGCGGCAGCTGTTGGGGCAGAAGATTGTGCTGCACTGTTGTATATGGTTCTTATCGGATGGTATTTTGTGCTATTGCATTGCTGACCCCGCCTACTTGTATTGCCCTTCGAAAACATGGGACCACTTTTATTTTATTTTTTTCCAGGGCCACTTTAAGTTCCCAGTCCACCCCTGGCCTGAATTCTTTTATCGTTCATTTTGCTTGTGGGGCACTTAGTTCAAAGTAATTGGCAAGATATTCCGCAGCTCTTTATCCGCACCGTCCCTTGCAGTCTAATTTCCACACACATCAAGTGATACATAGGATGAGATGTAAAAAAAACAAAACTACTGTTTTTTTTCTGTCATTCACCCATGAATCCTGATAGACCCTGTTACTTTTCATGGTGTGTATTGGGGTTCCCATATTTTTGAGAGCAAGAATTGTCTTTGTTCAAAACTCCGGAAATGCTGATAGAATCCTAGGCTGACCCTGTTAGAGGGGTTTTCCTCTGGATAGGTGATCAGTATCTGATAGGTGGGGGTCGGACACCTGCGACCCCTGCCGATTAGCTCTTTGAGGAGCACCGTGACCTTCTCTAGCTTTGCCTAGGACATGTTATGTCACGTTCATAGGCCACATGGCGTGGCGCAGATGAGCCCCATTAAAGTGAATGGGACTGAATGCAATACCAAGCACAGCCACTATGCGATGTATGGTGCTGTGATTGATCAGCAGAGAAAGGTTGTGGCACTACTGCGAGTGCTGGTGCCTTTTCAAACAGCTTATTGGCGGGGGTTCCCAGGTGGATAGAGGATATATATATCCAGAGGATAGGTCATCAGTAAAAAAATCTGTTGGAAAACCCCTTTAATTTGCAATATTTTTTTTTAACATTTTGCTCCCTTTTTCATGCAGCCTGCATCAATTTTTATACATTGCAGGCTTCTTAGTGCTGTTCAGTGTGAAATCCATTAGACAAGCCCTGACATGTCTAAGGCCCCATTCTCACGACCGTATGTACATTTCCGCATCTTATCCGCATTTTTGCGGATAAGATGCGGAACCATATGGACCCATTCATTTTTCCATAGGAGAAAAAAAAATGCGGAATGCACACCGTGTGCATTCCGCATCCGTATATTACGGAAGTTCTCCCGCAAAAAAAAGGAAACATGTCCTATACTTGGCCGCAAAACACGTCCGTAGCCCCATTAAAGTCAATGGGTCCGCAAAATTATGGAAGACTTTCCGTATGTCTTCCGTTCCGTTTTTATACGGATCACGGAATACATACAGTCGTGTGAATGGGGCCTTAGTCTGTAGTCCCTCCCTCTGCTCTCCTGAACACTCATAAAGCTGACATCACTTTTGATCTGTTTAGTTTATTTGGTTGTAAACCTGTTAGCTTAGATTCATATTCCAGAGAGCAGAGAAAGGGGGTAAAGAATAATCTTTCTGATGGATTTTACACTGAATGGGACTTAGCAGCCTACAATGTATGAGAATGCATATATGCAGACTGCAGAAGACAAACTGACTAACATTTTTAATAAAAAATAGTTTCAAATATGTTTTTCTGTTATACAGCCAATGAATTAAAAAAATGACCCCACAGCTGTCCAGTTTTTAAAAAGTTGTAAAAAAAAAAGGTTAAAAAAATGTAATATAATTTGTTATTTAGATGCTATAGAATCAAGTTTGCTGGTAATTTCAGGATGATTGTCACCCCCTGTTTTCTCTGTGTATATTGTTCTGAGCTGCTTGGTGACAGTGTGATCAGGTATTTGATCCTGTGTGACACTGGATTGGTTACTGTGAGCATTTTGCAGTCTAGACATCACTTTATAAGCCCATTTGCATGAGATAAAAAAAGTGTGATATCTGTAGCTTTTTGGTTTCCTGGTCTTTGTGATGACATTTCGCTACTTTTTGTCATCAACATGGTTTTGTTAATTTAAGGGGATTACCTGGGTTATTGAACCCAGAATAATGGTTGGCAGCAAAATATTTAATTTCATGTAACTATATAACTGTAACCATATAACTAGGGTTGAGCGAATTCGGTTGCTGTACCCGAACCCGATTCTTTTAAAAACTACCTTAAAGGGGTATTCTCATCTTAGACAATGGGGGCATATTGCTAGGATATGCCCCCATTGTCTTATAGGTGTGGGTCCCACCGCTGGGACCGCACCTATATTGAGATCGGAGCGGGGAGCGCTGCGCCTGGAGGTCCCCGGGGTCCAGCCACCACCAGGCACAGCTCCCCCGCTGCTCCCATAGAAATGAATGGGAGCGCCCCGCGCATGAGCAGCCACCACTCTCATTCATTTCTATGTAGCCGATGGAAATAGCCGAGCCAGCATTTGGCTATTTTTGCCGGCCCCATAGAATTGATTGGAGGGCGGCTGCGCCCTCCTGTACTTTGGGGGCTCCGTTTTCGATATAGGTGCGGGTCCCAGCGGTGGGACCCGCACCTATAAGACAATGGGGGCATATCCTAGCGATATGCCCCCATTGTCTAAGATGAGAATACCCCTTTAAGAATATCGGCTCTGTCCTACTGTAAAATGTATGGCCTTTCCCTAAGGCCCCATTCACACGACCGTATGAATGGGGCCGTATGTATTCCGCAAAATTGCGGAATACATGCAGCCCCATTCACCTCTATGGGAGCGCACATAAAAAGATAGAACATGTCCTATACTTGTCCGTACGCACTTGTCCGTATGTATGATCTCCACCAGGGGTCGGCCACTCTGTGAGGTCTGTCTTACAAAAAAAGTTCAATCTTGGTTTCATCAGACCAGATCATTTTCTTTCTCGCAGTCTGAGAGTCCTTTAGGTGCTTTTTTTTTTGCAAATTTTCATGTGTCTTTTAGGCCTGAATTTACCATAGTTGGACTCCAATCAAGGTGTAGAAATATCTCAAAGATGATCAAGAGAAATGGAAGGCCCCCAGAGCTAAATTTTAAGTGTCATAGCAAAGGGTCTGAATATTTGTGTCCATGCAAAATGTGTTTTTGTTTTAATAAATTTCTAACAACAAGGCCGCAACATAACAAAATGTAAAAAAAGTGAAAGTATCTGATAACTTTCAGAATACACTGTAGTTCTACATGGGAACTATAGGGTTATAACTAATATCATTTTTGTTTTGTGGAAAATTCAGTTATGTTATTGGGTCCTGTGATTTCTAATTATACCCGAATAGAAGTATGTGATAGCAGTATCTGCAAGATCTGCACTGTTTGTGACAGTTTTGACCCCTCTTAATGACTCCCAATGAAGGGTGTCTATTGGCTAACACCACCTGCTGTGCTTGCTGAGAATGCTTTCTATGTAGATGAGGGACAGCTGGCACTCCTACAGTGACTGTTATGTAATACCACAGAAGGGAGCTCAATGTTCCTATAAAATATTTGGTGAATGTTTAGGATACTGAGGAGACTGTGTCAACATCCCTCCTTCAGATAGCAGACAAGTAAGCATTTAAATTTCTTAACATCTGCTTATGGTTAGTTGCTCATTCAGAGTATGGACCATGATACAGTCTGGCATATGATTAAACTTTTGGCATAGGTCTGTTAGTCCGCATGGTAGTGAATACTTTGGCTTATATTAATGTAAAAATATATCTTATCGAGAACAGGAAATGAGTTATGTTTGCTTTGTCGAAGGTCAGTTGTGCTGCCAAACTGATAAGAGTGACCACGGTTTTACAATGTAAAACCATAGAGAAATGTGCAGTGTAAAATTTGGCTTGCACTATAATATATAGCATTATGAGTATAAGCCTGATATAAAACTGGCTTACCTTAAAGGGGGATACCTTACAGGATGTGCCAGAAAGGTCTGGTAGATGCAAAATCTGCATCTATAGGCAGAATGGATGCCCATCAATCTGCCTGGTGAGTTAGGTTGCATCCAGGAGGAGAATACTTGGAGAGGTTGGCATAAATATCTAAGTTGGGAATATTCCATTAAAGGTCCCTTTACACAGGACAACAGTGCAGCAGATTGTCAGGGGGGAAGCACTCCTTCCCGACAATCTGCTGCTCGCTGGTGGAGGAGACCAGCAATTACTTGCAGTGATCTCCTCCAGAGTATGGGGAGGAGTGATCGCTAATGCCATCTCTCCTACCCATACTGACTCGCACAAATGATTGGATTACCCAATGAACGAGCGTTTCACTCGTTCATCGGGTGATCGGCGGTACATTTACACTGCCAAATAATCGCTAACGAGCGTTCCTATGAACGCCCATTAGAGATTATCTTGAAGATTCTTGGCCCGTGTAAAGGGCCCTTAACTCAGTAACTACATAATCATCGTTGTAATAACTTTGCACTGGACATGTTCTAATTTCCCAATATAATCCCTTAAAGGGGTTGTGTCACTTCAGCAAATATCATTTATCATGTAGAGAAAGTTAATACAAGCCACTTACTAATGTATTGTTATTATCCATATTGCTTCCTTTGCTGGCTGGATTCATTTTTCCACCACATTATACACTGCTTGTTTCCATGGTTATGACCACCCTGCAATCCAGCAGTGGTGGTCGTGCTTGTATACTCCCATGGTCCTGGCCACCAGAGAGGCCAGCACTTTTTCTTGTAGTGTGGCAGCACGGCCACCGCTGATGGATTGCAGGGTGGTCATAACCATGGAAACTAGCCATCTATAATGTGATAAAAAAATGAATGAAGCCAGCAATGGAGGCAATATGGACAATCATGGACATATTCTACATGATTAATGCCACTTGCTGAAGTGACACAGCCCCTTTAAAGGATAACCACATGGCACAGTGCTGTGGCGCGTGTGAGACTGCTGTGCTACGTTTGAGTACCGCGCGTGTGAAAATGCTGCAGTGGCCTTTAATTAAACTAATGAAACTACAAAGGTTTTCTGATGCAGTTTTGGAAGAGAGTATAAGGGACAGATACCACTCCCCTTTTTATAATTCACTTCTGGCTTTGGTTTCCTCAACAGCATCTAGAAACATTTGGCTGTACTCTAAGTGTTCTGTGCGGATTGCTATGTTTTCCATGTAGAGGGTAGACCAGCAGCAATGTGGAATCTAGTAAGTGTGACATTCATGGTCGAATAGATGTCTGCATGGCTGCGATAATAGATTGCATCAAAGCTTTTCTTTCCCCATGGTTTTCTGGATATAACACTTTTACTTCGATAAAGCAAATTTTAAAATAGAATCATATTATTTTTTAATAATAAAACTTTATGACTGTAATATTAAGCAGGGGTTGATCTCAGTCCATCCTTGTCTATGGTTGTAGCTTCAACTAATATTTAGTACATAATCCAAATCTGTAGTATAGCAGAGTGTGCATCTGACAGGGAAGAGGTTAATGTAACATGCTCCGGAGGTTAAGCCATTACACAATAGATCAATACAAGCACCTGTCTAACACTTCCGAGCTTGAGCTACATTCCTGCTCTGTTCCGGAAGCAAAAGAGCCCAGATTAAATCCTGGCAATGTGCACTTTCCAGCTTTCCTCTCACAGCCCAGGGCAAAATTGGCTGATTCCATTTTTATTCTAATGTTAAAGCAACATTAACACTGCAGATATAGGGATACATAAGTAACAGGAAAATTTTTAGATATTTGCATTAAAATCCAGAATACCAACTGTTTCAGGAATGTCAGCAGCATAAATTTCAGGGATAATAGGTGACTGCTTAGGATAGCACCATTAATGAAGGGCTAGGAGTATATATATTTAGATAAAATGATTATTAATAAATATACTGTTACATGCCATATTGTTTAATTTCATGTGATCATACTTGGTTGAGGGTAACTTACACTTCCCATAATTGGCACAACTAAGTAAAACAGCAGCACTTGATTGTGATAGGTTCAGGCTGGATTCTTCTACATACTTTTATGCAGCCCCTCTGTTATTTTTTTATATGAGTGAAATATCATAATGCAGCGCAAAAGTACTGCCCAAAAGCTGCCCCTCTGTGGTGGCCAGCACCATACAGAAGAATACAGCTCTACTAACCTCTTACATCCAGTGACTTCTACTCTGATGTAAAAATTCTCTTTCCTTATTTTTTCCATTCAGCCCAGACTGCCATGACAACTTCTGAGGACAGCAATACAGTTGAATTCAGGAGGGCACTTGCGGGTATCAGCCCACCAGAAATCTTCCCTGTAGGATCTATGGTCAGTCTGCCCCTGGCAACTGCTATGGGGCATGCTTTGCCCCAGCTTTGTTGAACAAATGCGCCTACAGCAGCTACATATGAGCAGTACTGATAAGAAAAGTCGAAATTGAGGCACTACATTAATCAGAACTAAATGAATATGGCCATATTAATAGGCATGACATAGGGGATTAGGTATTCTGTGCCTACAGGCTCCTAAAATGTGCATTAGGGATTAAGCCATATCAAAATACCTAATCCAGTTCCGGCTAGGTTCACATTACCACCGTTTTTTTTCGTCCGTTCTGCTCTGTTAGAGGAGCAGAACAACGGAAGTACTGGATTGGGCACATAACTGACCCAAACGGAGTTGAAAAAACTCCTTTGACTACCATGGAGTCTGTTCAGTTTTGGGTCAGAATCTTGCTCTTTTACCTGACTTTTTCATCCGGTCTTTTTAATGTAATCTGCGACGAGGGCCTGATTTCTTTTTTTTTTTTTAACAACCCCTGGACAAAGGTGCCAAGGCATCTTCAATAGATGTCACCCGAATGGTCATTCTGCTGATAGCTATCTCTCACAACTCTCCCATACATGTACATGTTCACCTTGGACAAGCATGTACGTTTTATCAACAGGGAAAGAGGAGAAAGCCGATGCTAGACACCTCTGTTAGCGTCTTATCTCCTAGGAGAACGAATGGATCGGGCATTGAAATTCAACATGTCTATATCTTTTCTCTCCCAAATCCATCTGATGAGGGAGAGACAGGAGCTCCCCATATACAGTAAATTCTTGGCCACCCGGAAAACTGCGGGTTCAACTCACAATGCTCTAATGTGTATGGGAACCTTAGCAATGACCATATTACATAATGGTGCAATATAAGTTTTGACAGACATGGGTTAAAGTGTACAGTGATCAGCCTCCAGACAATAGACCTCCTGCAGCATTTTGATGTGGAAGTGATCACATTAGCTAATACGGTTAAACCAAATAAAACAGATACTTAATGACATTACTTTGTTTTCTCGTCAATAACCTCAGCTAACAATAGCTTCATATGAAAAGGTTTCCCCATTTACTAAATGTGCATCAGTATCAGAACAACAGTAGAAGAGAGAAGGGATCAGCTCATGTTTTGCTACCTAATGTCCTTTGGTCAGGTTTGAATGAGTTGGTTGTACAGAACAATGGGATAAAGAGGTGCATGAGGCTATGACATTTGTAAATGATGCTTCAACTTTCTAAACTTATTTTGACTGTGTCACACGGTTTGATTAGTTTCAAACTAAATATCCTAAGTGTTGTAAATGTGGTCTTGAAACTAATGTCCAGGGTGAATCAAATGTCAAATAAACAGGATCCAGTTGAATAGAGCAGAAAATATATGTTGCTGGTGGTCCAATTAACCTGAATCAAAGGTCACCTCTAACTACCAACTGATGTCTTCAATCCACTGCTTTAGCCTTTCTATACAAGATCTGCAATGCCAAAGTGCTAAATTGTCCACTGATAAGGATGTCTTTGAGGTGAATGAATAGGATTCAAATTCCTTTTTTTAACATGGTCACCTACTTATCAGATATGGAATTTTTTTTTTGCATGGCCATTTATAACCAAATTCGACACTACTTAGTGCATTCTGTTGAAACATCAAATTATTGCACCACCAAGGGTAATTTGATGTTGTAAACTCCTGCTGAAATGTTGGTGACATCTGTTGGCCAGATCGTCTGATATGCACAGTTAAGTCTAATTAGAGTTTGATTGGGAACAATTGACTGGATATGAGTTCTATATCCTAGATCCTCATATGTACCCAAATTAACTGACCAGTTTGTTGTATAAGTGGCCAGTTTTAGGTAACCTTCTGCTCTCCAGATGGTGGAGGACGTTGTTACAGTGGCAGCTATAGTATTCATTTTACTTGTAACTTAGACACATATGCTTTGGGAAAACATAGAATTTTGTCTTGATATTCAAAAGCAACATATATGGCTCACTTGATCTCACAATATGCACCAATTCAAACCAAACACAGGCAAAGTTCACAATATATTCACAGAGCGAGCAGAAATCCATTACTCTTCTCCCTCTATACAGCCCCCATCGGACAGACTATCAGTAGATTTGGCTTTCGGTACCATCTTTTGCTGACAACAATTCATCCCCTGAAATCACCCCTGCTTTACTCCAAAACACCAGTAATTGTCTGGCAGCTGTCTCCAACATCATGTCCTCTATGTATCTAAAACTAAACCTCTCTAAAACTGAACTTCTTGTCTTTCCCCCATCTACTAACCCACCTAAACTTGATATTTCAATCTCGGTCTCTGGTACTATCATAACTCCTGTGCAACATGCCCACTGTCTTGTGGCCACATTTCACTCTGATCTTTCCTTTGTTCCCTATATTCAATAACTTACAGTCTCCCTCTCTCTAAACTCTTCTCCCTTCAGTCTGTCCTAAATGCTGCAGCCAGGCTCATCTATCCATCCACCCACCTGCTACAATGATGCTACTAGTCTGTGCCAGTCACTTCACTGGTTGCCCATCCACCACAGAATACAGTTCAAACTTCTCACCCTCACCCACAAAGCTCTCCACAGTGCTGCACCCTCATACATCCGTCATTTCCGTCTACCACCCTACTTGTGCTCTCCGTTCTGTTAGTGACCTAAGATTAATATTCTCCATAATTCGTACCTCTCACTCCCGTCTTCAAGACTTTTCTCGAGCTGCACCTACTCTTCGGAATACTCTACCCTGGAATATTAGGTAAATTCACAACTTCCGTACCTTCAAACATGCCTTAAAAACACATCTTTTCAGGCAGGCTTATCAAGCTTCCTAAAATTTATTTTCCCCGACCAAACCTCTCCCCCACCAACTCCTCTGGCCTGAACTGGATCCTCTAACAGTCCCAAACCCGAAGGAGATCAGCCGACACCACTCCTTTCAGTACAATAATGGCTCAAATCCTACTTATCACAATCAACCACCTTATGTGTCACCCCCAATTCCTCATAGATTGTAAGCTCTTGCGAGCAGGGCCCTGTCTCCTTGTGTTTCAGTTGTATATTAGCAAGTTATTTTTATATTGTACATGAACCCTATGATTTTGTAAAGCACTGCGGAATATGGTGGCGCTATATAAATAAATTATTATTATTATTACTCACTCATACTGTTAGGTTGAAACTCATTGTTCTCCTGGGTCTAGAAAATGAATTTCTGCTTGCTGTGTCAATTATTGTGACGTTTGATGTATATCTGGTTTGATCAGAATTGGTGCTTATGGTGGAAGAGTGTGGTGGAGCGCTATCCCCAGGTGGCAATTGGGTGTGGACATATTAACCACTTCCCGTCCGCCCGTTGACTATAAACGTCCGGGAAGTGGTTATCTATCTCTGAATGGACGTTTCTGAACGTCCATTCAGAGATAGCAGCTGCACGCTAATCGTACAGCTGCACAGTGGGGTACCTACTGTCAGTGACAGCAGGGTACCCCTCAACGATCGCTGTGTATACAGATCAGGAAGCACTATTGCGCTTCCGGCCCGGCGGTCACGTGATCGCCAGGGCCGGGAGAGTGTAGGAGCTGCCGGGTCTCTCATAGACCCGATCAGCCCTGTACTGAGGCTGTACAGCATAGTACAGCATAGTACAGCCTCCACACAAGATTATAGCCCGAAAAATGAAAAAAAAAGGCTCTTAAAAAATTGCAACATAAAAACATGATTTTTCTTCTAAAAATGCTCTTATTGTGTAAAATGTAAACAAAATAAATAAAAAATAGACATATTTGGTATTGTTGCGTCCGTAACAACTGGCTCTACAAAAATATCACATGATCTACCCCATCAAGTGAACAGTGTAAAAAAAAATATAGAAAAATGCCCCTAAACTGCTTTTTTTTTTAGTTAACCTCCCAAAAATTAGATTAAAAAGTGATCAGAAAGCCGGATGTACCCCAAAATGGTGCCAATAAAAAGCACAGCTTGACCCGCAAAAAATAAGACCTCACGCAGCTCAGTCCACAAAAAAAATAAAAAGTTATCACTCTTACAAACCATGACAAAAAATTCCATGTCAGAAAATGCAGATGCTGCTCCTCCCCTTCTGAGCCCTTGCGTATCCCCAAATAACAGTTTACGATCACATGTGGGGTGTTTCTGCAAACTGCACAATCAGGGTAATAAATATTGAGTTTTGTTTTGTTGTTAACCCTTGATGTGTTACAGGAAAAAAATGATTAAAATGGAAAATCTGCAAAAAAAGTGAAATTTTGAAATTTCACATCTATTTTGCTTTAATTCCTGTGGAATACTTAAAGGGTTAACAACATTTCTAAAACCAGTTTTGAATAGTTTGAGGGGTGTAGTTTCTAAAATGGGGTCATTTATGGGTGGTTTCTATTATGTAAGCCCATAAACTGACTTCAGAACTGAACTGGTCCTTAAAAAAGTTGATTTTGCAAATTTGCAAAAATTGCGTCTAAAATTCATGATGCCAACATAAAGTAGACATATGGGGGATGTAAATTAAAAAGGATTTTATGGGGTATCACTATCTGTCTTAAAAGCAGAGAGATTGAAATTTAGAAAACAGTGAATTTTTTCAAATTTTCGTTAACTTTTGGATTTTTTATAAATAAAATTAAAACTTATCGACTCAAATTTACCATTATCTTGAAGTACAATATGTCACGAGAAAACAGTCTCAGAATCGCTTGGATAAGTAAAAGCGTTCCAAAGTTATTACCACATGAAGTGACACATGTCAGATTTGCAAAATTAGGCCTGGTCAGGAAGGGGGGAAATGGCCCAGAGCTGAAGTGGTTAAGTTACTTCACTTGATCTCACACTCAGTTGCATCCAGGTATATACTATAGTACCATACCCATAGGCTTATGCGGAGCAGATATACATCAAATGTGTGCCCTTTTGTCATGTGTTTGTTGGATGACATCTAGACACCTTTTTTACAGTATTGAAATGAATCGCCTACTATTTCCAGAAGTGAATGTATATGTTGAATTATGTATTGTATAATAATGAATATTAATTACGTAACCAACAGGGTACATTTAGATCCATCAAATCCTATAATAGATTATAGATTGAAGAGTAATGAATGATAGATCTAGATTTTTGGGGATTTTATTTTTTTAGCTGAGGTAGGAAACTAAAAGAAGATATCTGTTTTTGTCACTATCAGAGCATGAGGACAAGAAGTTTTGCTTCAATTATACATCCAGAGAAGCTCCTTTCACTATTATCCCTTACATCTCTATAATGGCTGCAGGTCAATTGGCTGGAGCGACAGGGGTTTCTGGTGACATAATCAGGGGGGTTGTTCTATATGAGCAGTCGGCATTGGGGCCCCGAAAGAGCTTTAGCACTCTTTCCATATTACCTGTAGTCAGAGGTGGACTGGCCATAGACCGTACAGCGAAATTTCCCAGCGTGCTGATGCCCAGGGGGCTACCCAAGCCCTCCTCAGACCGCTGGGTATGCAACGATATGATTCTCTCTTTACTTTAATTAACAATGGGAGCATCAGGTGCTTATGTATCTAGCCAGGTACCACAGGTGTCCTCCTGAATTCAACTGTTTCACCATTATCAAAACAGTGATACGGTTGAACACTGCGACGGGCACAGGAGCCCATATGCTGCTCTTCACCCTCATAGGAAACACACCAGTAGGCTTGAAGCCTATGAGACAGTATGCAGATGGTACAGGGACACAGGCAGCTCAGGCTGGAAGAGACCTGTGGCCTGCACTGCAGATAGTATGGTTAACCGGACCTACTTGTGGTGCACACACTTTCTGTCAATTTGAATGGGCTATTTTTTGTTTTTGTCCAGGGCCACTTTAACTTGCCAGTCTGTCCCAGCCTGTAGTTCCTACATGCCCTAACATGTCAGTAGTGAAATAAACATAAACTCAAAAGTGTTAATTTCTTAATTCAATTAACCCTTTCAGTACCGAGCCACCTTAAATCCCAGGCCGATTTTTGCAAATCTGACATGTGATTTGATATGTGTCACTTTATGTGGTAATAACTTTGGAACTCTTTTACTTATCCAGGCCATTCTGAGATTGTTTTATCGTGACACATTGTACTTCATGACAGTCATAAATTTGAGTCAATGTATTTCACCTTTATTTATGAAAAAATCCCAAATCTACCAAAAATTTTGAAAAATTTTCAATTTTCAAAATTTCGATTTCTCTGCTTTTAAAACAGAAAATGATACCTCATAAAATATTTATTACTTAACATTCCCCATATGTCTACTTTATGTTGGCATCATTTTGTAAGTTTCATTTTATTTTTTTAGGAAGTTAGAGGGCTTAGAAGTTTAGAAGCAATTTTTCAAATTTTCAACAAAATTTCCCAAACCATTTTTTTGAGCACCAATTCAGTTATAAAGTGATTTTGTGAGGCTTACCTAATGGAAACCTCCCATAAATGACCCCATTTTAGAAATTACACCCCTCAAATTATAAAAAACTGATGTTACAAACTTTGTTAACCCTTGAGGTGTTCCACAAGTATTAAAGGAAAATGGAGGTGAAGTTTCAAAATTTAACTTTTTTGGTAGATTATCCATGTTAATAATTTTTTTCTTGCAACACAGCAAGGGTTAACAGCAAAATAAACCTCAATATACATTGTGGTGGTGGTAAACTGCTCTATGGACATGTGGCAGTGGTCAGAAGGAAAGGAACGACATATGGATTTTGGAGGCAGATTTTGCTAGAATGGTTTTTAGGCACCATTTTGTATTTTAAGAGACTCTGACGTACCCCTACTGTGGAAACCCTCAAAAAGTGACCCCATTTTGGAAACTACACAAAGAATATATTAAGGGGTGTACTGACCACTTTGACCCCCTAAGCATTTTACGGAATTTGGAAACACTTGGCTGTGAAAATTAAAAGTTTTATTTCTTCCAATAAAATGATGTTTTTGCCCCAAATTTTTCATTTTCACAAGGGGTAACAGGAGAAAAATTTTCTCCTGAATACAGAAACACCCCATATGTGGTGGTAAACTGCTGTGGGGGTACATGGCAGGATTCAGAACAGAAGGAGTGCCATATTGATTTTGCAGCGCAGATTTAGATGGATTGGTTTGCAGGTGCCATTGGTTTTTATTTTTTAAGTGATTGTGTGGGGGATCATTTTTTGCAGGATGAGGTGACGTTTTCATTGGTACCATTTTGGGGTACATAAGACTTTTTGATTGCTTGGTATTACACTTTTTGTGAGGAATGTTGAAGAAACATTTTTTAAACAACATTCACCTGAGGGGGCATATCATGTGATATTTTTACAGAGCAGGTTGTTACGGACGCGGTGATACCCAATATGTGTATAATTTTTATTTTTGTTAATTTTACACTGTGAAAGCCTTTTTTGAATAGAATAAAATCTTGTATTTGTGTTGCCATTTTCTGAGAGCCCTTTTTTTATTTTTTGGCCGATTTTCTTAGGTAGGGTCTCTTTTTTTGCGGGATGAGATGACGGTTTGATTGGTACCATTTTGGGGTACATAAGACTTTTTGATCGCTTGGTATTACACTTTTTGTGAGGCAAGGTGACAAAAAATGGCTGTTTTGGAATAGTTTAAAAAAAAAAATTACAGCATTCACCTGAGCGACCATCTCATGTGATATTTTTATAGAGCAGGTTGTTACGGACGTGGCGATAACTAATATGTCTGTCATTTTTACTTTTGTTAAGTTTTACAAAGTGAAAGCCTTATTGAACAGAATAAAATCTTATTTTTTGTTGCCATTTTCAGAAAGCCCTTTTTTTTTTATTTTTTGGCCGATTGTCTTAGGTAGGGTCTCACTTTTTGTGGGATGAGATGACAGTTTGATTTATTTTGGGATAAATACATTTTTTGATCGCTTGGTATTACACTTTTTGTGAGGCAAGGTGACCAGAAAATTGCTTTTTTTACACAGTTTTTTTTTTTTTTTTTTTACGGCGTTCACCTAGCGGAGTGGATGATGTGATATTTTTATAGAGCCGGTTGATACGGACGTGGCGATACCTAATATGACTACTTTTCTTGTTTTCCCTATTTTTTACAACATTTTTTAACTTTATTTTGGGAAAAGGACGCTTTTTTTTTTTTACTTAAAACTTTTATTTTTTGCAAAACTTTATTTTTTTAACTTCTTTTTTCACTTTATTTTTTGTCCCAGTCTGGGACTTCAACTTTTGGGGGTCTGATCCCTTGCACAATGCATTACAATACTTCTGTATTGTAATGCATTGGCTGCAAGTGTATTACACAGTGTAATATACTTACAGCCTGCTGCCTGTGAGATCCAGGGGGCTGGATCTCACAGGCTTCCGTAGAAGGCAGCCCGAAGCCTAAGGAAGGCAGGAAGGCACCGGGCTGCCTTCCCTGCCATCGGGTCCCGGTCACAGCAGCGCAGGGACCCGATGGGCTCTCCCTCCCACCACAGACATCGCACATGCTCTGGTCAGCGCTGACCGTGGCAGTGCGAGGGTTAATGCACCGGCATCGGTATTTTCACCGATGCCAGTGCATACAGCAGGGGTCCGGCTATCAGCCACTGCCAGACCCCTGCAGCTGATCAGGTGAGCGCAGCTCCTGCGCTCGCACGATCAGAGCGCCGTAGCAGTACGGCGCTAGGATTTTTGTCCCGGCTTCCAGCTACATGTACGGCACTGGTACTGTAAGGGTTAAATGATTTTTATTATTTGTGTATATTTCACACCACAACATATGGTAGGATCCTGAACTATTAGGAGGGATCCACATGGGATTATGGACATCCCTATGATGGATTCCTCAGGGTTAAGTTTTGGAGGGAAAATTTTCCCTCCATTTCTAGGTTGCCATCACTGGGCAGATTTCTAGGGATGGCAACATGAATTTTATTGGTGTTGCCACCGCTTGGGCAGTTCTGCCCTGGCGTGGCAACGTCAATTTTATTGGCTAATATTCAGCCCAATCCGTTGTTATTAAAATGGCTACTTTTTCCTGCCTTGGGAACAAGGCTTTCATTGGTGGGTGATATGGGGGTGATGTGTATAAATATGCGGGTTGTGTGAGAGCAGTGACTTACCTCGGCTGAAGAGGACTGGAGGATTGTCCTTCCCCGCCCACCCTTGGTTTATGTCACGGCCTTGTTGTTGCATTGGGGTATATGGAGTGCTATTTCTTTTAATTTGAGCTTGAGCTTATGGCTGAGCTCATTTTTTTTTATTTCTAATTTCATGGTATATTTATAATTTTATTGTAATAAGTTGAGTTATGAAGTTTGTAAACCTATTAATAAAGGCCGTTGCCATTTTAAAAATTTTTTTTCCCAACCAATATTGGTCTTATGACTTTTATTTCTTGGTACAAGGCCTATAATCCCATTTCCTATATCACCTCCATGCACAAAGCTGTGTCTATAAAGGGATCGGCAGGGGTCTGTTTGGCTATTGATATGCCATAAGTGTTTTCTGGCACCTCAAAAATCAATTTCAAACTAATGATACTGTGATGTAGGGTAGCCATACCATACAACCATAGTTTCTTTCTGGTGAAAACCATAACCATACCTTTCTGGTGAAAATCCATTTCTTTAACGGAAACCCGTCATGCTGAACATGGTGTCTGAACTTAAGGTGGCATATTAAAGAGCAGGAGGATCTTAGCGGATTCATATATAGTTTTCTGGGAAGATATTCAGTATAACTTTTATATTATTTATTTAAATTCCTGCTTGTTCTGGGCTTTGAAGTCAAAAAGGCTGTCAATCACTGATAGAACCGCCTCCGTGACTTCAAAGCTCAGAATACGCAGGAATCTTTTCCCATACAACTATATATCAATCTGCTCAGCTCCTCCTGCTCTATAACATGCTGCCTGCAGCTTACATTGCATTTTCATGGTGACAGGTCTCCTTTAATTCAGAGAAATGCTTCTTTTTATTTGCATGCAAATAAAGTTTCTGGGGCATTGTGGATGTGCCCTGCTGAAAATCTCTTGCCTGATCTGGCTGTCTAATACAGCCTTTAGTTACATAAAGATAAAAAGAAGCATTTCACAGGATTAGGTGGCCTTATTTTCAGTTGAAAAAAGCCAGGACGGTCCGAAATGCATCCTGTCTGTATTATGTAACCAGGGGCGTAGCTAAAGGCTCATGGGCCCTGGTACAAGACTTCAGCTTGGGCCTCCAGGGGCAGGGAAGCACATAGCCTTCATGCTGCCCGAGACAAAAATTGTAATGGCACACCCCCCCTGCCCAACCCCCCCCCCCCCCCCGTGCCAAATATTTGACCTAACCGCTTCCCTCCAGCCAGAGGACTAACTTGAACCTTCTGGGCCCCATTGCAAAATCTATAATAGAGCCCTCTCAGCATGCACTTTCTGTAATACCATAATCTTCTTATGTGGCACAAGGATGTTTGGGCCCCTCAGGCTCCTGGGCCCGGTAGCGACTGCTACCTCTGCACCCCCTATAGCTCTGTCCCTGTATGTAACTTATATTGAAGAACACAATAAATATTATTGAAGAAGATTAAAACACTGCTGGGAGTTTTCTATATTACGTAATTGAAGTATTCTCGGGCAGCGGACTCTAGACCGAGTGCTGGGCAGTATCTACCTTTTGAACTTCCTGATTTTCTGAAGAACGGTATGGTTATTTTTCTGGTCACCTAATCTACATGGTGCTATGTTTACTTTGACACTGATTTTTGAGGCGATAGGCACCCTTTAAATGAGTTTGTTTGCTTAGTCAGAATAGCGGTGACAGACATATATATAGTATCTTACATCGTGCATCTGTGTGTTGAATGTAGCAGAACATTATTGCTATGAGTTTTTTCCCATCACACTTGTCTTTTCAGCTGTTGGTTTCCATAACCTAACTTTCCTTGTGTTGTTGTGCCCCCTCCTTCATACCCTATCTGTGTCCTCTAACGCTCGCTCTTTTCCTGTCTTTGACCTCTAGTTCACCCTCCTAGTGTGTGCCCACCTGTCTACCCTGGTACAACAGGCTTATTACAGCTAGAGTACACATATTTATTGGGGCTGTGAATGCAGGAGGCCGGACACAATGCCGCTGTCAGTTTCAAGCTCTTGTGCTTTACTATAAAGCTTGGGAACCATTTCCTAATGAACTGCAAACAGATTAGTGCGAGCCACAATAAGTCCAACGAGAGACCAAAAAGGACCAATGAAATGGACTTTGTCTTGTGATAACTGTGATCACTTTTAAAATCTTCTCCCTGCTTGTAAAGAAGCCTGCTCAAGGTTCACCATTCTATTCCCATGCTAATTACTTCCGAGTGTCATCTCCCTGGACAGTCTCCAATTACCTGTACCTCTTCTCCATTTACAGTATCTGTTACTGCTGTCTCTTTTAACCCTTTACATGACTGCACTTATCTGCAAGTGCTATATCATAACTTCAGACAGCTAAAAAACTCAAAAACATAGGCAGATAGGAGTAAAGCACCGCACTTTTAAATTTATGAGGACTAGTTAACACTTTACAAGTTCTAGTTTGGATTTACATTACATGGAACTTTGCTATGCTGCAGTGACAGGGACGTTTATCTTAGGGACATAATTGTATTTAAACAGTGCCGTAGAACCCAGAAAAGCTGAGTATGGTCGTCTGACCACTGGGATCCCAAATAATCACGAGAACAGGTGCCTCCAAGGCTCCTGAATGAATGGAGTCGTGCTCCATTCTCTGGGACTGCTGGTCAGCTATCTCCAGCAGCAGTTGGACCTCCTACTATCATACATTTAGTATACCTGTGTATAACTGATAAATGTGGTTCATGGGCCAAACCCTTTAACTATAAACCCTGGCCTCCCTGTGTATAGGGAGACATCTGTCAGCTACAAGGAGCAGGCCTGTAGAGAAGAGAAGGGGGAAAGTCATTAGGGACAACATTTAGAGCCCAAAATGTCATGGTATATTCACACGCAGCAGATGAAATCAGTACCATACATCTAAATCTGGTTGTTTTTGGTGGCAACGTTATACATTTCTGCAAGCCTCCCTTAGATGAATGAGACATGAGGGAAAGTTCTGCAACAAATCTGCCATGTATCATAGGAATTCACCCTGAGGCATGATATCCATGTTTCACCTGTGAACATATCCGTCAAGGATCTGTGTTTGGTGTGTGTGTCCATTTTTTGCCCTCTGTGTATCATCCGTATCATCCAAGGACACTGTCAGCCTGAAAAATGGATTTCCAAACCATCTCTTGTGAATGGTCGCTGAAAACCAACGGCATCCATGTTCTGATGGTGGTTTTCATGGACCATTGGTGGACGATACTCTGGAAATCCTTTTTTCAGTTTATCAGTGCACATGGAATAGTAATGATACATGGAAGGAAAAAATGGACACACGGCCCAAACTCAGATCCTTCACAGATGTCATCACCGACATGGACTCTGATTATGTCATGTAGTTTAATGGTACGGCTACATGGTGACATGAATCACAGGGCATTTCATGTCATTATCGTCAATGGTGTCTCAATGCAACATGCGGCAACTGAAATGCAGCCGGATTCTGTGCTGCAGGTCACATGTTGCGCACAACTTTGCATCCATTGACTTTATTGGAAGTTCACTCGCCTGCTACTTGTGACTCGCCTTGCCTGTGTGGCGCTATATGTTGCCATGTAGCCGTATCCTTAAGGTTGTGTAAAATCACTTATAGCACTAAGCATAGGGTCCCTGTCACTAACATTCTTCTCTGCGATAAGAGAGCATGATCATCCCTTTAAAGAAGTGCATTGTCATAGTTTCTTTTATTACTGCTCATTTTCTATTCGTGCAAGGCTGTGTGAAATTTCGAATTCCCTTCTGCTTGCCACCTGACATTTATGGTCGCCTCTATGTAGTCAGGTGACTGCGGTTGTAATGTCTGTCATCAGATACTGACAGTCTGTCTGATGGATCCATTGATGGGACAGCATGCTGTAGGGTTGTAGCAGAGAGTTTATTAGGGCATATGTACACAGCAGTGTAGTGTACGCAGATTTGTGTAGTTTCTGCTGCACATGTGTTTCTAGCAGATTTTGTCACGGATTTTGCAGAGAGTAAAATATGCACTGAAAATGTACACAAAACACTTCACATGCTGCCAATTTCCATGCAGCAAATGTGTACACCATGTACATGAGACTTTGCTGTACTTAGCTGGTACCATATTACTCATGAAAAACTGCGGACAATCCTCACGTAATATGCACCGTGTGCATATACCCTAATTCTCACAGCTCTGCAGAATTCTATAAGAGTAATAAGTGCAAAAATAATGTGTAAGTGTTAAAAAAAACTGCAATTCTTACATATATTCTTTCACATTCATGCCAAGGAGATATGTCAAATCCGTTGCATTCTCTTGTATTGATGTAGCTTGCAGTGTGATCATTCAGAAGCA
This sequence comes from Rhinella marina, assembly GCA_900303285.1. Lineage (NCBI taxonomy): Eukaryota > Metazoa > Chordata > Amphibia > Anura > Bufonidae > Rhinella > Rhinella marina. Next base: position 99,036 of record ONZH01017119.1, read on the forward strand.
CCACGGATTTCGGCTGGTGACTGGATCATGCAGCTTTATATCTACTCCCCTATTGTGTTAAGATGGCTGGACCATTGCACAAATCAAGTACTTGTTGCCTTCTGTGTCACCCGTATCTCCTCATAGATTGTAAGCTTTTGCGAGCCCTTATTCCTCTTGTTTTAATTGATGATTTATTTGTTGCTATGGTAGTTATGACTGTATGTACATGCGTCGCCTGATTGTAAAGTGCTGTGGAAAATGTTGGCGCTATAAAAATAAAGATTATTATTATTATGTGTGTCGTTTTATTATTCTTTTTTATGCCAGTAGTACAATGTATTTAATTGATCTTGAGTCTCTTTTTTGTGTTGTTAGTTCCTTACATGTAATTTTGGGCTTCTATGTTTTGTGCCCTATTCTATATTGTATGTGTACTCGCTAGCCCAGGAATTTAGTGGCACTGGGATTCTATTGAATGTTTTGGATTACTAGATGGTCTTACTTTAGTATATAAAATTTTAATTTATACAAAATTTTGCTTCCAGGAGGAAAACCCAAAGTAAAATGTTATTGGAAAATATTTGTTTGCAATTACATGCAGTTTGATGCCACAGATAAATCCATTAGTGGAATTTTACTATACCTAGACAGTATACACAAATTTAGATGCCCACTGGCATAGATAAGTATTAAATTGAGCTAGGTTCCTGCTTGATTGAGGTCACCTTACCATGGTGGATGGGCAAAGATATTTTTTGACCAAAATATATTTACTAAGAATCTCATATTTATCATATCGAATGTGGGATTAGTTTAGATATAGATGTTGCATTTAGTGCCTTGAGAGTGCTGTTATGTTCTGTGTTTTTCTCTTTAATTACTGTATGACCATGTACATCGGGGAATATATCATATTGTGCAGGATGTCTTTATAATTTTTATGTTTGGTTTTTATGTCTAATTTCACGCCCCTCAAGTGTATTCACATAGTAAATGTTTAGAGCAACCCGTTAGTGTTTATAGCCTTATGTTCAGACGTCAACATAGTAGTACATGACCGTAGATGTGTGTATGGCTAGACGTGATCACTCCCTAGACTGCATTCAGTGCTGCCGTATACTGTCTTTTCATAGGGCCTCCTCTGAATAGCTACACATATATTTGTGAGATTGGTTAAGATTACCTAATAAAGGCTCTAATTGTGATGTAGTGAAACAAATTAACCTTTTACACCTAATACACGTTCCTTGCATTGCCCGTTCTCCTTGTGTGGAACTGCTCAGCGTACTGTCTCTTTAAGAGCATTCATTTCCCAGCCTGGCAGGCGCCCCTGAGTTTCAACAAAAGAACAGGATGTTGTTGATTTGTAACCAAGCCAGAGAGGAAATGATTGTAAATTTCCTTTTAAACATCCCACTGTCTGCTGGCCTCCCCCAACCCCTCCCCAAGCAGAAGAGGAGTCAGGAGACACAACAATTTCCGAGGAGGGTTTGTCCCAGGTAACTGCAGCATCACTGACCATTATCTCTTCCCTGTGTTACATTCCTGGTGAGCACAATAATACTGTGTATACCACTGTGTCGTCACAAAACAATCATTTTCCATAAAATAACTCATTTTATTGTACTTCATTGACTTTTACATTATAATTGTATTTAGCTTCATTTTATACCCTGCAGAAGGGGAAATATACATTAAACGGTACTTCCCACTCATATTCAGAGCATTTATTAAACTGGTGCTAAAGAAAATTTAAGCAATGCCAAGGCCAATATAATGGGTTGCATCCAAAGAGGCATAGATGCCCGTGATGAGAACATAGTCCTGCCACTTTACAAATCACTAGTCAGACCACACATGGAGTACTGTGTACAGTTCTGGGCTCCTGTGAACAAGGCAGACATAGCAGAGCTGGAGAGGGTTCAGAGGAGGGCAACTAAAGTAATAACTGGAACGGGTGGACTACAGTACCCAGAAAGATTATCAATATTAGGGTTATTTACTTTAATAACTATGTATAAATATATCAGAGGTCAGTACAGAGATCTCTCCCATCATCTATTTATCCCCAGGACTGTGACTGTGACGAGGGGACATCCCCTGCATCTGGAGGAAAGAAGGTTTGTACACAAATATAGAAGAGGATTCTTTACGGTAAGAGCAGTGAGACTATGGAACTCTCTGCCTGAGAAGGTGGTGATGGTAAGTTCACTAAAAGAGTTCAAGAGATGTATTTCTGGAGTGTAATAATATTACAGGTTATAGTTACTAGAAATGGATCGTTGATCCAGGGAGTAATTCTGATTGCCTGTTTGGAGTCGGGAAGGAATTTTTTCCCCTAAAGTGGGGAAAATTGGCTTCTACCTCACAGGTTTTTTTTGCCTTCCTCTGGATCAACTTATAGGAAAACAGGCCGAACTGGATGGACAGATGTCTTTTTTCGTCCTTATAAACTATGTTACTATGTTACAATTGTCCATAAAAATCTAGCACAATTCTTTCATCATCCAATGTACCTTCAACAAATAAAAGTTGTTATGGGCAAATGCTCCAATTTTTCAGTGCACTATTGTATCTCCTTCTGCCCCTACTCCATGCCCTGTGCATCTTACTACTTTTAATAATATAGTTAACCCCTTCCCATATGCTGGTTGCATATTATGCTTTTATGGCACAGTGATGGTGTGAGCACAGCACAGATCTTCCTAAGTTTATACTTGTGTATGTTGCTGAAGATTACATTTTCCGTATTGCAGCACAGGTATACCATTTAGGGCATGCACATTGTGAATACATGCTGAGATCCATCTACTATAGGTAAGTGTAGGCACTTGCAAGAATATTCTACAGTACTGAAGTACTTATTGCTGCTGTTCTGGCCATCCAACCCCATGCCTTGGGTTCCTGACCCTGTTCCAGAATGTAACACGTCCAGTCTCGGACTGGGGTACCTAGGGTCTACCAGTAAAGTTTATTTTGGGGGCCCACCGTATGGATACATTTAAATATTACATGCTCACACAGCAGCAAGATGCTACCAGATGATTAAATATGGGGGTCCCTGCAGCAACTTTGAGAAGGTGGGTCCTGGGGAAAAGAGGACACTGGCTAGCTTTCCTCTATAGCTAGAAGACATCTCAGCTCCTATCGTGTCTATAATAATAACCTGGGGAGTTTCTTAAATATTTTACCTAGTTTTTTATATGAACATAGGCTGGTTGAGGTGCTGTACATTGAATATACAGTACAGACCAAATGTTTGGACACACCTTCTCATTCAAAGAGTTTTCTGTATTTTCATGACTATGAAAATTGTAGATTCACACTGAAGGCATCAAAACTATGAATTAACACGTGGAATTATATACTTAACAAAAAAGTGTGAAACAACTGAAAATATGTCTTATATTCTAGGTTCTTCAAAGTAGCCACCTTTTTCTTTGATTACTGCTTTGCACACTCTTGGCATTCTCTTAATGAGCTTCAAGAGGTAGTGACCTGAAATGGTTTTCACTTCACAGGTGTGCCCTGTCAGGTTTAATAAGTGGGAATTCTTGCCTTATAAATGGGGTTGGGACCATGAGTTGTGTTGGGCAGAAGTCAGGTGGATACACAGCTGATAGTCCTACTGAATAGACTGTTAGAATTTGTATTAATTTGCAAGAAAAAAGCAGCTAAGTAAAGAAAAACAAGTGGCCATCATTACTTTAAGAATTGAAGGTCAGTCAGTCCGAAAAATTGGGAAAACTTTGAAAGTGTCTCCAAGTGCAGTTGCAAAAACCATCAAGTGCTACAAAGAAACTGGCTCACATGAGGACCTCCCCAGGAAAGGAAGACCAAGAGTCACCTCTGCTGCGGAGGATAAGTTCATCCGAGTCACCAGCCTCAGAAATCGCAGGTTAACAGCAGCTCAGATTAGAGACCAGGTCAATGCCACACAGAGTTCTAGCAGCAGACACATCTCTACAACAACTGTTAAGAGGAGACTGTGTGCAGCAGGCCTTCATGGTAAAATAGCTGCTAGGAAACCACTGCTAAGGACAGGCAACAAGCAGAAGAGACTTGTTTGGGCTAAAGAACACAAGGAATGGACATTAGACCAGTGGAAATCTGTGCTTTGGTCTGAGGAGTCCAAATTTGAGATCTTTGGTTCCAACCACTGTGTCTTTGTGCGACGCAGAAAAGGTGAACGGATGGACTCTACATGCCTGGTTCCCACCATGAAGCATGGAGGAGGAGGTGTGATGGTGTGGGGGTACTTTGCTGGTGACACTGTTGGGGATTTATTCAAAATTGAAGGCATACTGAACCAGCATGGCTACCATAGCATCTTGCAGCGGCATGCTATTCCATCCGGTTTGCGTTTAGTTGGACCATCATTTATTTATCAACAGGACAATGACCCCAAACACACCTCCAGGATGTGTAAGGGCTATTTGACCAAGAAGGAGAGTGATGGGGTGCTACGCCAGATGACCTGGCCTCCACAGTCACCAGACCTGAACCCAATCGAGATGGTTTGGGGTGAGCTGGACCGCAGAGTGACGGCAAAAGGGCCAACAAGTGCTAAGCATCTCTGGGAACTCCTTCAAGACTGTTGGAATACCATTTCAGGTGACTACCTCTCCAAACTTTTGGTCTGTACTGTATTTATGTAGTGCAGTAAGTCTACTGTGCTATGTGCCTCATGTGCCGGGGTGGGAGACTAGGGGCCCTCTGGCAGATTCACCTGTACCCCTGTGGGCCAGTCTGAATCTGAACACGTCTGTGATCTTTCGTAACTGGCTTGTCTCCTGTGCTGGTTTGTAATTGCTGAGAAAGGAATACATTTTCAAATGGCAGTTGGCAGATCTATTGTAAATGACTAATTCTCACGATATTTTGTGCTTTCTGCCTACTAATACTTTTGTGCGACTTTTACACATTTTGACTTTTACACACTATATCTGCGCCTAGAATCTGTCTAAAAATGGCACAAATTCCACAATTTGAAATAAATGTTTCTATACTTTTTTATGTCTCAAAGTAAGCCTGAGCCACTGTGATAAATCTGCTGCAGGTTTAAGATCAGTAAATCTGGGTCAGTGAAAAGCGGGTAAGTGCCATAATCTAAAAGAATACAGTACATAAAGCAGGGTCTGCGTCTGACCCACTAAAATTCTTTTTGTCCACATGACCATTGTCCTTCATTTACAGAGCTTTCTCCTTCAAGTCGGCCATTCACTGAGAATTAATGTCACTAAATTTGGACTTGTGCCATGGTCTGTGGTGGGAACAGCAGTGCTTTGCTCAGTTGGTGAATGGTTAATATAAAATACATTCGGAAATTGCACTTATCCTTTTGCATGCCATAATTCCAATGCAAATTAATAGGATTAAATGTGAGCTAGGGCTTAGTACTCTTTAGAAAATCTGCATAATACTCTTTTGTATCAATAAAGGGATTTCACAGTTCATTATTTTCAGCGCACGCTGAACTATATGGTTGCAAGGTGGCAGTTTATAGTATATGGTTGGCAGGAACACATTCCTTTATTCAGTAGCACCTGGGCCGGAGTAAAATATATGTGCATAAGGCAGCTGTGAGAAAAGGAGTACTGCACGGCCATGCAAGATGTGGCGGTTTTCAACTAACTCATTATAAACGGAGTATTTTTTTCCATGTCCATTGTTAAGGCCTCATTCACATGTCAGTAATTCGCGGACAGGACACATAGCCCTTCATTTTAATGTGTGTTTTCACAAATCAGTGTTTTAGCACGGTCCATGATTTTGCACTATTTTGCCCTTGTTTACAGATCCATCACACACGTTATGGTCTATGGGTCTGTGAGAAACACGGACGAAACACAGATGCCATCCGTGTTTCACAGACTATTAAGAGGAGATGCTCTGAAAATTAATTTTTAGTTGAGCAGTGCATATGCAGCATGGATGACACAAAGAGAACAAAAACGGACACATGGAGCAAACACGGATTCTTCACAGAAATTTTCATGGATGAATCCCTGACCATCTTATCACGGATTGCATCACGGACACGGATAAGTGAATGAGGGCTAAAGTTTTTTGTTTTTTTTTTCAGTTTATCACAGCCATTTACAACGAACAGTGAAAAAACAATTAGTTTGTAATGAGTTAAAGCCCCTTTACACTGCCTGATGTATGGGCAGATTATTGCTAGAGTTCAGACAAACGCTTGTTAGAGATTATCTGGCGGTGTAAAGGTGCTGCTGATTACCCGATGAATGAGGGAAGTGCTCATTCATCAGGTAAATGGATCTTTCATGCGGTCACCGAAATCAACATTTGCCAGCAGCAGGAGGAGCAGGACGGCGCGCACATAGGACGATTCCCCACAGCGCCCTCTGCTAGGCGCCGGGTGGAATCGTCCTATGTGCGCGCCGTCCTGCTCCTCCTGCGCTGTGGAGACCTGCCGGGAGCATGTAAGTATGTATGTGTATTTGTATGTGTATATGTCTGTGTATGTTTATGTGTATGTCTGTATGTGTGTATGTATGTGTGCAGGTGACGGATCCGTCATGAACTCCATTGAAAGTCAATGGAGGTCGGATCCGTTCACCATTGTGTCATACCAAACTGATCCGTCCCCATTGACTTTCATTGGGGGTCACGACGGATCCATCTTGGTGCGGATGCCTGGACCGGAGAGCAAACCGCAGCATGCTGCAGTTACAACCACAGCACTGATTGTAGACTGCCACATTATATATCTTTAGCCTTTCTACTGTAAGCTTCTGACCCTGCAGCCTCTTTGGGTATGTTCACAGTATTTTCTGTGCTTAAAAAAACCTAATGCAGAATCCACATCAGGTTTTTTTGGTGCAGTTTTGAATTTTCATTAATTCTCATTTTCCAAGGGAATTCAGGACATAGAGCCTGCATGAGTAATGGACAGGGCACTTTTTTTTCATGGTGCAGTTTAAAAAACCACAAGAAGAAAAAAAGGGTCATCCCACCCGAGCCCTGAAATGAAGGGAGAGCACAGTGTGCATGTATGTCATCCTCCATTATGTTATGATAAGTGGCTGATCACTGGCAATTCCACAGCAATGAACTATTATGGGGGATCTGTGGATGACACTGCTATGGAGGATCTGTGGATGACACTGTTATGGGGGATCTGTGGATGACACTGTTATGGAAGATCTGTGGATGACACTGTTATGGAGAATCTGTGGATGACACTGTTATGGGGGATCTGTGGATGACACTGTTATGGGGGATCTGTGGATGACACTGTTATGGAGGATCTGTGGATGACACTGTTATGGAAGATCTGTGGATGACACTGTTATGGGGGATTTGTGGATGACACTGCTATGGGGGATCTGTGGATGACACTGTTATGGAGGATCTGTGGAGGACACTGTTATGGGGGATCTGTAGATGACACACTGTTATGGGGGATCTGTGGATGACACTGTTATGGGGAATCTGTGGATGACACACTGTTATGGGGGATCTGTAGATGACACTGTTATGGGGGATCTGTGGATGACACACTGTTATGGGGGATCTTTGGCTGGCACTGTTATGGGGGATCTGTGGACGACACACTGTTATGGGGGACCTGTGGCTGGCACTGTTATGGGGGATCTGTGGATGACACTGTTATGGGGGATCTGTGGCTGACACTGTTATGGGGGATCTGTGGCTGACACTGTTATGGGGGATCTGTGGAGGGCACTGTTATGGGGATCTGTGGATGACACGCTGTTATTGGGAATCTGTGGATGACACTGTTATGGGGGATCTGTGGATGACACTGTTATGTGTGACATAGCTTTACAGATTAGCAGCCCTGGTCTGCTCCCCCCCAAGTACTGAAAAAAAAGACACTGCTAATTTGTACCTCAGATTCTTAATCTATACTCCAGCCCCCCCACCCCCAATTAACAATTCAGACCACCTAAACAATGTTGTCTTCATTAGTTTAACTAGAGCTCCTTATGGCCCAGACAGCCATGTGGTACTTGAAAGAAGCGCGGCCACGTCACAAACACGCTGTATGGTGGTGTCCTAAAAGTGCTGCAGACCTAGGTCATACTGGAGTCACAGGGAGCTCACATAGGGGGTACAAGGAGCTCACACACAGCTCACAGAGTGGGCACACATCGGGAGCAGAGGGGATACAGGAGGCACAGGGAGCACAACTCACACAGGAAGCGCGCACAGAGGGGGCACTGGGATCTCACAGAGGAGGCGCAGGGAGCTGACAGAGATGGCACTGGGATCTCACAGAGGAGGCGCGGGGAGCTGACAGAGGGGGGGGGACGCGTGGAGCTGACAGAGGGGGCATGGGGGGCTGACAGAGGGGGCACTGTGATCTCACAGAGCTGACAGAGGGGGCGCGGGGAGCTGACAGAATGGGGGGTGCGGGGAGCTGACAGAGGGGGCGCGGGTAGCTGACAGAGGGGGCGCGGGGAGATGACAGAGGGGGCGCTGAGGGCTGACAGAGGGGGCGCAGGGGGCTGACAGAGGGGGCGAGGGAGCTGACAGAGGGGGCGCAGGGAGCTGACAGAGGGGGCGCAGGGGGCTGACAGAGGGGGCGCAGGGGGCTGACAGAGGGAGCGCAGGGAGATGACAGAGGGGGTGCAGGGGGCTGACAGAGGGCGTGCAGGGAGATGACAGAGGGGGCGCAGGGGGCTGACAGAGGGGGCGCAGGGGGCTGACAGAGGGGGCGCAGGGAGCTGACAGAGGGAGCGCAGGGGGCTGACAGAGAGGGCGCAGGGGCTGACAGAGGGGGTGCAGGGGGCTGACAGAGGGCGTGCGGGGGGCTGACAGAGGGGGCGCAGGGAGCTGACAGAGGGGGCGCAGGGAGCTGACAGAGGAGGCGCAGGGAGATGACAGAGGGGGCACTGGAGGCTGACAGAGGGGGCGCAGGGGGCTGACAGAGGGGGCGCGGGGAGCTGACAGAGGGGACGCGGGGAGATGACAGAGGGGGCGCAGGGAGCTGACAGAGGGGGCGCAGGGGGCTGACAGAGGGAGCGCAGGGAGCTGACAGAGGGGGCACATGGAGCTGACAGAGGGGGCGCGGGGAGCTGACAGAATGGGGCGTGCGGGGGGCTGACAGAGGGGGCGCGGGGGGCAGACAGAGGGGGCGCGGGGAGCTGACAGAGGGGGCGCAGGGAGCTGACAGAGGGGGCGTGGGGAGAGGACAGAGGGGGCGCAGTGAGATGACAAAGGGGACGCAGGGAGATGAGAGAGGGGGCACTGGAGGCTGACAGAGGGGGCGCAGGGGGCTGACAGAGGGGGAGCAGGGGGATGACAGAGGGGGCAAAGGGGGATGACAGAGGGGGCACGGGGAGCTGACAGAGGAGGCGCGGGGAGCTGACAGAGGGGGCGCGGGGAGCTGACAGAGGGGGCGCGGGGAGCTGACAGAGGGGGCGCAGGGGGCTGACAGAGGGGGTGAAGGGGGATGACAGAGGGGGCGAAGGGGGATGACAGAGGGGGCACGGGGAGCTGACAGAGGAGGCGCGGGGAGCTGACAGAGGGGGCGCGGGGAGCTGACAGAGGGGGCGCAGGGAGATGACAGAGGGGCGAAGGGGGATGACAGAGGGGGCGAAGGGGGATGACAGAGGGGGTGCGGGGGCTGACAGAGGGGGCGCTGACAGACGGGGCACGGTGGGATAACAGAGGGGGCGTGGGGAGATGACAGAGGGGGCGCGGGGAGCTGACAGAGGGGGCGTGGGGAGCTGACAGCGGGGGCGCAGGGGCTGACAGAGGACGTGCAGGGAGATGACAGAGCTCAGAGAGGGGGCTCAAGGGAGTGCAGTGACCATCAATACATGAGGTTAGTGCAGGGCTGTTACAATAAGAGTGTGACCCAAGCAGCCCTGCACCCCCCTCTTCCACCTACACTTTCTGGATGGACTTACCTGCTGGAGAAGGAACAGGCAGGGTCCTGGGAGCCCCCTGCAGTTCAGGAGCTGAGGTCTGGGGGTCCGATGCAGTTGAAGGACCAGTCACCCCAGCATGGTTTGGGCCTTGCAACCTGTTAGCTCCGCCCACACAGAACGTCCTGATGCCGGACTTTGGCAGCAGGATCTAATGTTGTGGAGGTAAGATAGGGAGAGGGGGAGACTGTGAGGGGGGGGGGGGTGTCAGCAGCAGAACGCTGCAGCACCTTAGGAAATAAATAAAAGAACTGAATTTAAAAAAAAAATGACTCCTAACAGCAGGGTGCCCCTCTGGGAAAGGGGGCCCTGGGCAATTGCCCTGATTGCCCCCCCTAACGCCGGCCCTGCCTATGGGCAGCGAAAAGTATTACTAGCAGGAAGAAGGTCTCATCATGTGTGGAAAAAGCATCAATGGACCATCAAGCAGGAAGACATCAGCAGGACTGAGCCACTGGAACCCTGCAACTATGGAGCTGATGAGTAGCATTGAGCAAATCAATCTTTGGATCCGACGTCGATTCACTCAAAACCTAGTTAGTTAGGTTCGTCTCCATACAGTATTCAAATGTACAGCCTCTGGTGAGGGACTTCGGTGAATAACTTCGGGATTTTATTTTTCAACTTGAAACCCATTTTTAAACAGGGATCCTAAGTCGGCTTCGGGACCAGATGGTACCGGATTCCTTTTTTTAAATGGTTTTAAAGTTTAAAAATCGAATGCCGAAGTTGCTCAAGACTTCGGTGATAACTAATTTCAACTCGCCGGAGCCCATCTATGATCCAAAGCTCAATTCGCTCAACACTACTGGTGAGCAAGGCAGTAGCTATGCCCACCAGCAGTAGAGAGATAACAGTAGGCTAAAGTAGGGATTGTCAAAAAATTTGATTAATTCAGGCAACACCTTTAAGGAATTATTTCTTTATACAAATACATTTACAAGTACTTAAAAAAATACTTTTCTTTTTTTCTTGGCACTGTAATGAGTAGTTCATTCTAATATGTATGATGGTCTCTGCTAGTAACAGGTTAAGTGGGTTCTTCCCAGCTAATCTGTGCTAATCTCATAAATGCCTTGCACAGACTTCTGTCAAACATGGATTCATATGTGTGGTTGAGCTGTCAAGTCTAGCTGGTTCAGTAAGTCGGCAGTGATCCTATCACCAAGCTTCACAAACTTCAATAGACTTCCATACTTTGAAGTGCTTAGTATTCCATTAATCTCTGGTCGCTAGAATGATATCAGGAAGTGGCACAGATCATGCAGGTAAAAAAATAGGAGTACTGATAAAATCAGTGGCTTTCTTCTTTAGGATCAAGTTTTATTAGAACTCCTGTTCTGTAATTTTATGTTGTTTTTCTGCCCTTGCTTGCGTCTATTAGTTTAACTATCTAAGAATTAGAGTGTAAGCACAGCACAGTCATATTTTCCTACTGCTTCAGTTGGAAGAATTAGAAAATTATCCTGTCTGTCCATGAAAAGCTATTTTCAAAGGAGGCAAATACTTTTAAAAAACTAAAGGAAGGGAACATTAAAATATAGATTGTAAAATAAGAATTTTAATAGGATATGATGTGAACTTGTGTTAGTAACCCTTTACAAAGACACTTTGAAAAAGTTTTTATAGACGCACTACAACAGGGATGGCCAACCTGAGGCTCTCCAGCTGTTGCAAAACTACAACTCCCAGCATGCTCAGACTTGCCTTCAGCTATCAGCCTACAGCAGGGCATGGTGGGAATTGTAGTTTTACAACAGCTGGAGAGCCGCAGGTTGGCCATCCCTGCACTACAACATTGGTGGGTGGGTGAAATCTAGCAAGGGCTATACACTGTTTTTTTCTGGCATACAAAAGTCACAATTTTTTTCCGCAAAGGGAATTTTGTGTAAACATTTTTGACTTTTTCATCTTTACTGGATTCTCAAGACTTCACAAAGGGGTGTGGCTCAACAGATATAATGCTATAATTTATAATGGAGGCTGCCATAAATTATATAATTCTACTTCAGCTCATAGCTATCATATATTTGCTTTCCATGAACTGCCAGAAGATGCCCCAAATTTATTAAAGAGGCCTGCGCTTCTTAAGCCCTTCCTGCAAAAATTGCTGCGGCATTTTTCATTTCATTTTTATTTTTTTTTTACTTGCCTTCTAAGAGCCATAACTTTTTTATTTTTCCTTCAACATACCCTATTTTGCGGGGAAAAAAAAATATTTGTGGCGTGGAATAGGGACAAAAAATGCAATTCTGCAATCGTTTTTAGAGTTTTGTTTTTATACTCATAAATTTATTTTTCCATCAACAGAGGACTCATTTTTTGTGGGTTATAGCTGTACTTTTTATGGGTATCTGGATTCTGTATATCATTTTTGAATTAATTCCATTTCTTTCCTGGCTCTTTAACTTCTTCCTTTGTTTGGACTTTTAGCACAGCAAACAGCCCTTCTTTACTTTTTCAGTCCGAACGTCAGAGCACCACACATTACAATGATAAGTTTAATGTTCTTAGGTAGACACCTTTATCTAGGCCTATCAAGAAAACAAGAGAACCGTCATACTGTTATCCCAATTATATGCCTGCCATTATCATGAGGATTACCCTTCAGATAGCATATTCTCACAGAAGCAATAAACTGACAATAGGTTCCCTATCTATATAGCAGTATTATTTCTCTATGTTGACTGGTACAGAAAGACAATATTATATATTTAATTTTCAAAGGTGTAGAACTGCCTAAATGAAAAATAAAAACAGTCAAAAATTCTACAAAATTGTTTCTATGAATATTGAGTTTGTAAAAATATCTCTTTTGATAGAAGTGCCCCATTAAATCACATTTTCATTAAAACAGGACTAGTAAGAACACACTACACTGTGGGGCACATTTATTAAGACCAGTGTTTTAGACACCAATCTTAATAAGGCCCTGTGCTGGCACAGGCATCTTCAAAACATCAGCAGATCCACCACTGCTTCTAAATGTAAGCCAGATTCCTAGCTGTCCATTAGACCATTTTCTATGCCTAAAACAGGTGTAGAAAATGGTAAATGAGACCATCCCTGCCCCAAACGCCCACTTTTTTTTAGACCTGGCGTGAGCGGAGTGAAGCTGCAGATTACAGCGCAGTTACAACTTGGGGATTTGTTGCTGGCACAGTATGAGGGTATACTGGTCTCTGGCACTGGGGACCAAACTGTTCCTGATACGTTATGAACGGAAGAACAATGCCTGTTACATTATGGAGGAACACTATGGCTGCTGAGTTTTGAAAAATCAGTTCTTATTATTTAGTCAGTGACTAATAGTGTTGAGCAAATTAAAGCATCTGAAGGGGAATTCGATCCAAAGTTTAGGAAAAATTAGATTCATGATGAAGCCGAATTTCCTCGCACTTCGTGGTAACAAATCATTTTTCCTATAATGGTGGCTAGAGTTTTTTTTAGAAAGAACTTAAAAAAAAACAAACCTTATCCACTTGCTTGCGCAGGGAGTCCGCTCCTCTCTTGAATGGAAAAGACCTGCTGAAGGACTTGTGCTGAGCGTGATGACATCACCACATGCTCCCAGCATGATCACATGGTGACATCATTGTCACCATGTAATGACGCTGGGATCGCACAGTGATGTAATCACACTCAACACAGGTCCTTCAGCAGGTCTTTTTCAATCAAGAAAGGAGTGGACTGTTTTTGTTTTTAACTCAAAAGGCTATATTGCACTTGTATATTACGGCTTTTAACAGCTGTTTGATGGGAGCACTTCTGTCTAAGCGGTTTTAAAAAGCGGTCCCATTGATTAATAGGCTGAATAGGGTTTTAACATAGCGATTTGTGACAAATTAATTCATAACAAATGTCTTGTCGGCGAAGCTGCTGAATTGAATTTTTCAAAACTTTGCTCATCTCTAGTGACTAATATATAGCACCTGCTTCATTTTTAAGTAGACATTCGGCAGCAGTTCAGGTGTATAGCATATGAAATACTAGGAGGGAGTTCAGATAAATGTGCCAGATTTGTAGCAATAAATCTGGTGTGCATGTTTTGCCACATTTACTATGTGTTTTAGACTCTTTTTTCAAATTTCTTGACATGAGGCGGGGCTTAGTGAGAAAGGGATGTGGCTTAAGATGTGCCAATTGATGCAACATGTTGACCTAAAGTAAGACAACTAATAATAAAGAAAGACAAAGGAGTCTAAAGATGCACCAAATTTATCATCCATCAGCCACTTTGATAAATTTTGAACATCTTTAGACTGCCTGTAAAAATTCATACTGTCTGAACATTAGATTGGATTAGTAAACCTGTCCCAGTGTACCACCTACCATAAAGTTCATGTACTGTAAAAGTCTGGGTTCCTAGCCAGAGGTTTAGCTTGAAGATCCTCTACCCTGATGTGTAATCTTTTGCCACGGAACCCCATTGTGTCATTATAGCTTCCTAAGGAGGTCAATCCAAACACTGCCCCACCTATAGCTATGCCTTTTAACTTTGCCTTCACAGCTGTTTCTACAGACCCAAAGCCCAGTAACTGCATTGAGCAGCTGAACCATAGGAGTCCACTTGCAGCCTTCTTGATACGTTGGTAAATTTGTATATTATGAAGATATTATGGACAAAATTCTTTAGTGTATATTCAAAAGCCTTGTTTTAATATTTGCCCATGACACATATGTGATTTGCAGAAGGAGAGGTACAATAAATGTGCTCTACAGATGAGACCATGTCATTATCGAAGGAATGTTGATGTTGATAATTAAATTCATTACACAGGATGCAGAATGGGAGCATGTAAGTTCAAGCAGATCACTTAGAGACAATTTAAGACCACCCTTTCCAAGAAAGCCTCTTGAAAAGTACTACACCCCACCCCCAGTACATTCTACACAATGAGGTATGGAATTAATTATTCAGTTTGGGAGATGTTCATAGTTTAACATAAAGCTAATATTAAAATCTGAGTTTGGTGTATTCTCTTCTCTTTTTACTCCCTCTATGAGATTATTTTATGTCTCCTCCTTTGGGCTAGGGTTGCATACAGAAATTGTGTAGTACTACAGTTGGAGTATATAGGAATGCATTAAAGAAGAGCTGTAATCTCTCCTAACATGTCCGTTTTAAAAAACGACATGCATTTGCCATGTAATACCAATTCTGGAGCATCTGTTCTTATGTTGTGTCATTCCTCTATTATTCATGCTAGAAATTGTGAGTGATTTGCAAGCAATCTGCAATAAAGGTCCAAGTGGGTGTAATCATTTGGAGAAATGATCCACGTCTCATTTCTTCTATGCCTCTCACCTCTGCCAACTCCTTCACTGGCCCTTCAACGATATAACGACAATTATTTGGTTAACAAATTATATGATTATATATTTATAGAAAAAAATTTGAGGCCCATGTATATTGAATTTAAATCTAAGTTAAGTAGGTGGTTTCTAAGTTTATTTTAGCTTAAATTATACTAGATTGTTTTTATTTAGTTTTTCCTCTGATGTTGCCTATGGTATAAGAAGGGGGGGGTTGATTGGGTTTTCTTTGTCATTTTGTATATTACTGTATTTTGTACAGTACAATAGAAAATGCTAAAAAAGATTGACTAAATAATCCATAACCATAAAGTCTCCTTATTGGATGCCAGAGTAATGAAATATATTTTGCATTAAATACGCCACCTACGGATGCAGTAGGGCTATTTTATGTTTATTCCTGACTCATTATTTTACCTGTTTGCTGTTTGAGTGATCCTAGGTGACAGGGAATTGGAGTGGAAAAGCTTTGAAATGGACTTGATCTCGAAAATGGTATCATCCCTTATTCCACAGCTGGTCCCATCAAACAGGGAGAAGAGATAAACTTTCTACAAACATGACATTTTACGAAGAGTTATTTCCCTCCAACAGAACCCGCAGCAGTGCTGCTGAAGCTATTTCCTGGCTTGTTAACTCAAGCTGGGTAATAATATTTATATACAAATGCTGACTGCGATTTTCCACCCAGGAAGCTGGAAGGAGGCTGTTTAAAAATCTCTTTTGTATGTGAGGTAAAGCAGAGCCGTTGGCCTCACATATGGTACAGTTTTATGTTGTTATTTGGAAACTTTTCTTTTTGGGGAGGAGGGTGCAGAGAGGAATAAATATTTACATTCTTTTTAGGGGCGCCTTGTGAAGAAGGAAAGGAAATACGCTGAATGTCTAATTAGCTAATGTTTTATTCCAGACGAATGTATCCACATTACCATACAATGATATGTATCGGTTTGTCACCATATGGCAGGTAATGGATAAAGATATTGTGCGTTTACCTTGATCCTCATAATTTAAGAGAACATGTGATTAATTGAGGTAATAGTTTTAGGGAATGTATCATCAGAAAATGACAATTTAAATCAAGTTTTTATGTTGCACATATTTTTTTAAAGCACATATCTATATTTAAAAATATCCTGCAGTTTTCGCACCAGCCACTAAGCCTAATAATAGGCAGTTAGACATCATTTTTTGATCTGTACAGATCGCTTTTCAACAGTCACCTCATTGTCATCAAAGGCAGGATTAAAATGACAGCCATCACCTATATATCTATAACATAGGATCCACTATACACTATAAGTTATGGTCACAGTTTATCTATTCCTCCCTTGTACAATGACCTCTGCACAGGTCACAGATGGCAGAAAATTTGCTTAGGAATTGATGGATCTGCAGTTAAAAAGATGAAGAGGAGGTCACCATGTAAGTGTTGTGTTCATTCCCCAGTTAAAGGGGTTGTCTCACCTCAGACATTGGGGGCATATTGCTAGGATATGCCCCAATGTTTGAGAGGTGCGGGTCCCACCTCTGGGACCCACACCTATCTTTAGAACAGAGCCCGCAAAGTGAAGTAGGGTGCATCACGCATGCGTCCACCCTCCATTCATTCCTATAGGAGTGCTGAAAATAGCAAAGCACTGGCTTGGCTATTTCCGTCAGCCTCATAGAAGTGAATGGAGAGGTGGCCACATTTGCAAGGTGCGCCTTCCAGTCATTTCATTGGACTGCCGAAAATAGCTGAGCATGCTACTTGGGTATTTTCGGCACTCCCATAGGGATCAATGGAGGGCGGCCACGCATGCGGGTGTGCCCTCCTTCACTTTGCAGGCTACATTCTAAAGATGGGACCCGCACTTATCAGACATTGGGGGCATATCCTAGCAATATGCCCCAATGTCTAAGGTGAAATCAGTGGTGGAAATCTACAGAATAAATTGACATGCTGATTTAAAATCTGTACCACAGGTTAATTCAGGTGCTAGTTTTTGTTTTCTTTTTAAACGTGTCAAATATGTACGTGTTACGTGTATATACATGTTACATATTATATATCTTATATATTCAGTGGCGTAGCTATAGGGGTCGCAGCGGTCGCAGTTGCGACCGGGCCCCTAAGCCAGGGGGGCCCCGAGGGCCCCCCTTGCCACTTGCAGGGCCGCACCGCCAATTAGCCGGTTGTGGTGCGGCCCTGTGGACAGTTGCGGGCGGCGGTGGGGCAGAGGGAGATGAGCGCTTCCATTGTGGAAGCGCTCATCTCCATAGTCATCTGTATCGCCGTCCTCAGGACGGCGATACAGATGCCTGTATTCTACTGCGGGGCAGGGGAGGGAGAGGCGTCTCCCCTGCCCGTTCCTCTGATAGGCTGCAGGCACTGGGCCTGCAGCCTATCAGAGGCCGGCTCAGGCGGCGCGATGACGTCATCTCGCCGCCTGAGCCGTACAGCGCGGGACACAGGCCGGAAGAGGCCTGCATCGCATCGCTGACAGCTCCATGGAGGTAAGTATTAGTGTTTATTTTTTTATTGTAGCACGGACCGGAGCTCTATTGGGGGACATGGGGGCATTTTTACTAGCACATGGGGGGCACTGGGGGCACTTTTACTGTCACATGGGGCATTTTTACTGGCACTGGGGGCACTTTTACTGTCACATGGGGCATTTTTACTGGCACATGGGGGCACTGGGGCATTTTTACTGGCACATGGGAGCATATTACTGGCACTGGGGGCATTTTTACTGGCACATGGGGGCACTGGGTGCAAATTACTGGCACTTGGGGCATTTTTATTGGTACTGGGGGCACTTTTACTGGCACATGGGGGCACTGGGGGCATTTTACTGGCACATGGGGCACTGGGGGCATTTTTACTGGCACATGGGGGCACTGGGGGCATATTACTGGCACATGGGGGCATTTTTACTGGCACATGGGGGCATTTTCACTGGCACATGGGGCACTGGGGGCATATTACTGGCACTGGGGGCATTTTTACTGGTACTGGGGGCACTTTTACTGGCACATGGGGGCACTTGGGGCATTTTACTGGCACATGGGGGCACTGGGGGCATTTTTACTGGCACTGGGGGCATTCTTACTGGCACATGGGGGCACTGGGGGCATTTTTACTGGCACATGGGGGCACTGGGAGCATTTTACTGGCACTGGGGGCATTTTTTACTTGCACATGGGGGCACTGGGAGCATTTTACTGGCACTGGGGGCATTTTTTACTTGCACATGGGGGCACTGGGAGCATTTTACTGGCCCTGGGGGCATTTTTACTGGCACATGGGACACGAGGGCATTTTTACTGGCACTGGGGCCATTTTTACTGGCACATGGGGGCATTGGGGACATTTCTTACTGGCACATGGGGGCAATGGGAGGCATTTCTTACTGGCACTTGGGGGCATTTTTCTGGCACATGGGGCATTTCTTACTGGCACATTGAAAGCATTATTACTTCTGGGGCACAGTGGGGACATTAGTACTGTTGGGGGCACTATTACTAACAAGTGCACTCTGGCAGAGAATTATTAGTTGGGACTTTGGGGAGCACTATTACTGTGGGGGCACCCTGGCACAGTATCAGCGCAGTTATTTCTGGGGCACGTTATGTTCACACTATTACGGGACACTATTTGCTGGGCGCAGTTATTTTAGGACACTGTGCCAATAATTATTGAAGGGCACTCTCTGTGTGGTACTAGTGGCACAGTACTGGGGGTGGTAGGATGATTTGTCCAGAAGACGGGAGGATGATGGAAAAGTAGTAAACTAAGATTTTTTTCTGTCTAACTGCAGAGATGAGAAATGGCTGAAAAATGGCGCCTGGTCTGAAAGGAGAAGATGAGGAAAGAGAAGATCTACATCCGAGGAGACGTCACTGGATGTACGAGGTATGAGGCGCTGTATTATACTGGATGTAAGAGGTATGGGGCGCTGTATTAGGCTACATTCACAGGAACATTGTGTTTTGCAGTCTGCAAATTGCGGATCCGCAAAAAAAGGATGATGTTCCGTATGGCATCCGTTTTTTTTGCAGATCCACTGTAACAATTCCTATCCTTGTCCCCAAAACGGACAAAAATAGGAATGGACATACAGATGCGGACAGCACACAGTGCTCATTTAAGTGAATGGGTTGTGTCAATGTAGCCTTACCCTGTATGTTCTGTAGTGATACACGTAATGTTAGGAGGTTAGGTTAGGGTGAGAATTTGGCATGGAAGGGGGTTTCAATTTTTGACTTGGCCGGCAGAAAAGCTAGGTGCACCAGCGCTGGAGGAAGGGGGGGGGGGGCCCAAGCTGAACTCTTGCACCAGGGCCCATGAGCCTTTAGCTACGCCCCTGTATATATTATATATCTTTTTTTAATCTCATCCACTTTGCTGCTGCTGTAAAATACTGCTGATTTGCAACATGCAAATCTGCAGTGTATCCATTCTGTGTGGACGTACCCTATATGGGTTTTTCAATGTTTATTACAGCGAGGATTTTTATAGTAAAAAAAATTCCATGGACAAAGCAAAATATTAAAGAGGACCTTTCATGTCTTGTACTTACTGTAGATAAATTCATTTATTATTAGGGCAACCCCCGCTGCTTCTGACACGGGGTTTGGTTCTTCAAAATAGCGCTCCTGCGCTCCGCTGTGCCCCCTTGTATTTCTCCCACTCAGTATGCTAATACTGAGCATCGGAACAGGGAGGAGGAGACGCCCGGGTTTCTCAATGGGCGTCTCCTTCTCCCTGGCTGTGCTGTGATCCAATCACATCAGAGAGCGTCACAGCCAAGGAGAAAAAAGGAGTTCACTATGCTCTAGGTATAGTGTTTTCCCTAACATTCATCTATACAACAGCAACAAAAATACATGTACAAAATGTTACAGAATTGGCATAAAAAATGTTTTTAAGTTGCACCGTTAAAATGTCTGAAATACATACAGCATTTGTCAGTAGTATTTAGATGTGATAGAAGTGCAGCTCCCTGCCTTATTATGAACAGTAAATGTGAGCCCAGTCACCACGACTAAAGGTCCCTTTAGATGGGACAATTCAGCAAGAAATTGGTGGCAAGAAAGCGTTCCTTCCAAGCAGGGGCATGCTCATCAGTGGAAGAGACCTCTGCTATTACATGCAGTGATCTCCTCCACAGTATGGAGAGGAGTGATCACTAATGCCATTGCTCGCCCCCATACTAACTCGTTGTTTGCCGGCAGTAGAGCGTAATTACACAGCATGATATGCTGCCGGCAAACAGCGATTTAGGTGCCTACACAAACAATCTTATTACTCAATGAACGAGTGCTTCACTTGTTCATCAGGTAATCGGCGGCACATTTACACTGCCAGATAATCGCTAATGAGTCTTCCTATGTAACATCTGTATCTAAGTACACTCTTTGAAAATAACAAATAGGGCACTCTAATATAAATATATTGCTGAATGGATTAATTTTTACTTTTATACTTTTGTTTAGAATTAAGATCATAAATAATCCAGCTGTTTTACTACATTTTCATCCTAACTGACATGTCTGTTTTAGTAAATCATTGTATTCCACATAAATCGACAATTCTGGAGCATCTATTCTTATGACTCTATGTTCTGCTGTTCTGCTATTATTCCTACAGAACATTTTTGGCTAAACTGTCAAATGGTGTTACCAGTTGGGAGGGGTCCCAGCAAGTCTAACAATATCCAATTAGTACTTTTTAGGGACACACCCCTTTGAGACGAGGAATGGTAATACCCAGTTGTCAATTTAGTCATAAATTAATACGAATAGTAAAAGAACGGTACAACATACAGTCATATGAGAAGATGCTCCAGAATTATTTTATGGAGAGTGCAAGTAGGCGCCAAAATATACATACCAGGAGTGGTGACAGGTCTTCAACATTTTCTGCTTGTCTTATTGGCAATATTTTTGTTTAGATAGAAGTGATCAGTTGATTTCCAATGGACTGGCTTACGAAAACAAAAATCTTACAATCATCTGTGTAGTTTGTGTGCTGTAAACAGCATACCAAATAAAAAATTAAATGACAAAATTGCCTTATTACTTTGACAATGAATGGGGACAAAACTGAATCATTTTCCTCTAGAAAGTGAAAACGCAGGTGTGAAAGTAGCCTTAGGATGATTCCCAAGGGAAAGGTCACTGGTTCAAATTCAGGAGCAGCCATGAAGAAGATTTCCCAAGAAAAGAGACACCACATCATCAAGCTCATTGATTGCGATATCTCAGCCAAGAAAATTGCCAAACTTCATCATGTGAGTGCCATGACAGTTGGAAGAATATGAAATAAAGTCCGTCCATTCTTTCCAAAGCCAAGAGGTGGATGTCCAGGTAAAATATTGGAGTCCACAAGTTGGCTCATCACAAGGTCTATCAGTTCTGGCGCGACAAACACGGTAGTGGAGGTGGCTCCTATGCATCATAATAAACGTAACTATCATCATAAGATGCATAGGCTCGAGTTTGCAAAAAAATACAAACAGTGGACAATAGACAGTTGGTAACGGGTGATTTGGAGCGATGAGATGAAAGTCAATAGACTGGGCTCTGATGGGTGCAAATGGGTCTGGAAGAAACAAGGGAAAAGGAGGCTAACGGATCAAGAAATTGAAAGAACTGTCAATTTTGGTGGAGGAAGCCTGATGATATGGGTTTGTTTCACAGCTAGGCGCTGGATATTGAGCAGGATTGATAGTGGTCTCAGTGCTGAGCTATATGTGAGTATCCTACAAGATGAGTTACTTAGAGGTGCTGGATTGGCCCCCACAGTTCCCAGACCACAACCCTATCGAACACTTGTGGGTAAAGTTGAAGAAAGCTGTATTTGTACCCATGTGAGTCGACCAGTATGCACCAACATTGGGAACATATAGAAGAGAGCTGGGAACAGATTTCGGTTGAGACATGCTTGAATATGATCAAGAGGTGGATTTACAAAATACTAGCAAAATAATAAAAATTTAAATTTAGAATTTTAGGAGCAAAACAGTAACAATGCAGTTACATGACAAGAATCTGCATAACTAATCAGATGCTAAATAGTTGCAAGTCCAATTTATGTATGGGATAGCCAAGATGATTGTCTATAAAATGATGATAGTCTCACGTTCGAAGCTTTAGAGGATGGTGAGATATGGAGTCTGAAATTCAAAAGTTCAAAACATTGTTACCCTTTTGCTCATCAGTGTATATGTGGTTAGCTATACAGTATTGTCACTGTGTAAGGTACATGAGGTATTGGGGGTTGTAACTGTCTGCAGTACTATATATAAGTCAGATACGAGGTAATTATCAGTTATAATGTGGTACTTTTGAGGTATGAGAATCAGTGAGGCATGTGGTAATACTTCTGAGTAGAAAAGGGGACTGAGGGGTACATGGAGAGAAAAGGGGAGGACCTCGTTTTATCCAGTCCATTCTAGCCTCAATGGAGAGCTTCTCTTGCAGTTCCTCTCCATGCTGTCAGGGAGTGAAGGAGCTGTAATGGTGTCATCACAGGTCCTGGTAGCCGCACCTTCCTAATGTGGGGACTCCACCATTCTCTGCACAGTTCCTTTACTAAATGGTGCATCACAGGTCCTTTAGCTTTCTGAGCCTCTGGACTGCACTGATGACAGGGACTCTGGATAGGGGCCTGAAATTAAATGTAATAAGGGGTGGAGCCACAACGGTCCCCCTCCCCCACATAGCGACTGCATAGTCTGCCTCCATTGGAGATACGTCACTGCCCTAGATGAAGACGCATTGCTGAAACACACATTTCAGGGCAGATGCATGCTGCCTGGTTGCACGTAATATGGTTTAGTATTAATATGTTGTGATGATCAGTATGCACTATGGTGCACTTTATGATTTATACATTAATGGGGTGACCTTGTGCATAGATGTTTGGAACAACCTCCTTGGCATGTTCTTTCAAAAACTGTCTAAAAGTGTGCCTAGAAGAATTTATGCTGTTTTGAAGGCAAAAAGGGGTCACACCAAATATTGATTTTAGATTTCTCTTTTGTTCATTCACTTTGCATTTTATTAATTTATAAAAATAAACTATTAGCACTTCTATTTTTGAAAGCATTGTTTGCAGCATTTTTTCCAGTTACTGGGCATCGGCGGATCCCTATTTATTATAATGGGATCCATCAGGTCCCCCCCCCCCAGTGAATAGGGATCCAGCAGTACCTACAGGGGCGGATTGGCCATAGACCTTACAGGGAAATTTCCCGGTGGGCCGATGCCCAGAGGGCCGCCTGGTCCCTCCTCACTGCCAGCCATTGGAAGTTTTTGGGGATGTATTTTGTGCTGCTGCCAGTATTTTGTGATGGACTGTGGTATTTGGCTCTGTTGGGGTGGTATAATGTGCCACAATATGGTATTGCAGGCTCTGCCTTCCATCAGTTTGGACCCAACTACAAAACGGGGCCACTTTTAGTATTTTTTCCAGGGCCACTTTAAGTTCCCAGTCCGCTCCTGAGTACCTAGCTATGCTAGATACAGTAACTCCGGATGCCTGCTCCTCTGCCGAAACAGACTACCGGAGTTATCAGAACAGACTACTGGAGTTATCAGAACAGGCTGCCGGAGTTACCAGTAGCGGATGTGAACCTATCTTTACTGTTGTAGCCCTATAGAAAAAAAGCCCGGAAGTTTGTACCAGTTTTTTTCTGAATTGACAATGTATTAGCGTAGTCTCTCTCCTTGTATGCAATCTTATAGATGACAGGAAGGATGGAGGGTCCCTGTGCAGCAATACAGGCTGCATGCATGATATGTCTGACATGTTTTATAAAACAACGACACGTACAAGGTGATTTATAATAAAGCTTACAATTCTTCAATCACTCAGAAGTTATAATGTCTTCGGGTTGCAATATGGTTAGCCTAGAATGGTCCTTCCTGGGCCAGATTCAAAATACAGTGCCACAGACACTACAGTCTGTGGCACATGTGGTTGACTGGAAGAACCAACCAATAGCAGGAACATTTCACTTCTAAAGCACCTGGGTTACAGAAATGCGTTCAATGATTGATTGTCTAGTAGCGCTTTGCTACAGTACATTGTAGTACTACATTTCCTATACTGCTCCTTACCTGTACCATGATGAACTTCTTCTTTGGACACCAGGTAAGGGTAAGGTTTTGGTTTTCTGGTACACTATTTCTGCTCACCATTCTTACTTTGGAGCTTCAGAACCATTTACTAGTTTTCCATATAATTATGAGCTCAGGTTACAATATTTTCAACTTACAGTGGTCGTCCCGAAAGTAATTGTTGAATGTTGAAACTTGATGGACCACTGTATATGTTTCACATGACACATACCTCAGGGCTTGAGTGTCAAGGAACTCTGTTCAGTTGTTGAGTTTTGTGCTTAAATAGGTTGATTGGTTCTGTTATAAAGAACTATTAGCTCATGAACCTCATTCAGGGCAAATCAATTATCAGGTTACTACTTGATCCTTCTTGGAAATTTTGAAGAAAATAAAATAAGTCTAAATTGGCAGAAGAACACACACAAAAGGAAATGCTGGAGCCATTAGAATAAGGGCAGAATGACTGCGGGTCCGAATGACCTTGTAGCCAGGCCAAAAATACATTTAAGGGGAATAAATTATATATTTGGACATTGTAGACAAAAGTTCTGGGCTAAGCTAGAAGAAGGCTGCGGCTCAGGAAAAGGGTGAAGCAGAGGCGTTAAATGAGATTTAAGGAACTCAAATATTGTCATGTTCCTAGAACTCAGCAGGTGGTATATGTCTTCTCAATATCCGTAAATGGTATCAATTACGGTTTGGACACAATATGTCTTCTCAATATCCGTAAACTGTATAAATTATGGTTTGGGCACACAAAAATGTAAATATGTTTAGGAACCACAAACTACCATAATAACATCGTAGAGACAGGTTTCACCATGGCAAGTGACACAAGAAATTGTTTAAAAATGTTTATTTTCTTTCAAAGATTAGGATCTTATTTAAAAGTACAGCAGAACGTTAAATGTGTCAAGTGGATTCGTGCACTCTGGACAATCACTTTATTTTAGAAGGGCCCCAGAAAAAAAGATGATCTCAGGGTGTCCTCAGAAATACATGGGGGAACTCAATAGCAAGTCTTTAACTTATATAAGGAACCACCACTGAAATATACAGCATTACACCTTTCTTATTTAAAACTCAGCTGAATGTAATGATTTCTTTCTCTTAGCAATCCAGTTTCATTCTGGAGAAAATGTATTTTTAATCCATATACAAATGAGCAGTTAAATGCCAGCCACCATTGTATGCACTCTTGCTCCACCTGCTTCCTCTGCCAGCCCCTTTTCTTGGCTGACAGGACCAGGTGAGGTGACTATGCCAGGAACCTGGCCCTGTAAATCAAGAAGGAGAAGGAGCGTCTGGAAACGGAGGCAGGAGGAGTAAAGGTCCTTTTACACGGAAAGATAAATCGTATTAGCGATCGTAGATGAACGATCGAACGATGCAATGTAAATACCGTTTACACTGAAAGAGAAGTCGTTCACAATCTTCGTACTTTCGGTCGTTTTATAATCGTTATTACGATCGTTCCTTGCTACTTGCCATAAGCATTACCATTACCATCTGCCAACGACTAAACGATTTTCGTTTAAACTGGAAGATTTTCGAACGATGAACGATTAATTTATTGGCAGGACAAAAGATGCGATCAACGAGAAGCGAACGAAATCTCGTTCGTCGTTAAATCGTTACCCGTGTTTATACACAACAATAATAGATCAAATCCAAACGTTTGAACGATTATTTGAACGATAATCGGCTCGTGTAAAAGGGCCTTTAGGGTGCACAAAGTAGCTGGCACTTAACTGTTCATTTGCATATAAATAAAATAACTTTTTCTCCAGAATGAGGCAACAGATAATTAAATGAAAGGCATTGTTACATTCATCTTAGCTAGCGCTACAAGGCTTTGTGCGTGTTTAACAGTGAATATCCTTGTAACAGATTCCCTTTAACTCAGTGGGCTATCAGTGTGGTGGATGGATATGCCAGGTGCTTCAGAGCCAGAGATGCTCCTTATAGCTTTTCTCTACTCTTGCTAATAGATAAAGGTCTTGGGAGTGGGCTTCAACGTATAAATGATGATTTTCAAATAGGGTATTTGAAAAAGGGCTTTCTAAACCAAACAGTCCCTTTACAAAGCTCCTGTCACCACACAAAAATGCCACACAACAGGACCAGCATCTCATTGCTGGCAGCATCAGCAGGAGGAGAGCAAGATCATGTGTTGTCTCAGAAATATTGCAGAATCTTGCTACTCCAATTCTTTTGACATTGTCCTCTCTCATTGGAGCAGGAAATGTTCACGCCCAGTGGACAGTGGTCAACTAGGACCACCTAGTTAGCATACCAATAGCCTAAACTGCATATTGGGTTGCTAAAGTAATGGCGCGATTAGTGAGGGAATGGAGCAACTCTAGGCAAAATGAAAAGTGGCTACAGTAAGAGTGGAACCAGAGGAATAAAGTAGAGATGAGTGAATCAATTCTCAACTAATCAGATTAATTATGAATTTCACAAACAATTCAGCTGCCAAATGAATCTGAAATTTTGATGCAAAGCTCAAAACAGAGCCAGCGCCATTTTACTGTGGAACTTGGTGGGGAAAACAGCAGGGAGGATGAAGATGGAGGATCACATAGCCTTGTGACAGAGGGGCTTGTCCTGATTGGATCAGAGGCTGATATACAGGCTGTGAGCCAATCATGGGCAGGAGTTTGGCAGGTTCTCAGTGTTTGGGCTTGATCACAAGCCAGAGATACCACTCTGAGCTTAGCTTGTGATCTGAGAGCAGGTGTGTTGGATGTTTCTGGTAGAAAGCAATTACACGGACAAGCTAACAATCTTAGATTGTTATAGGGACATATTTAGTTAGGTAGATTGAATCAATAAGTAGAAGTAAGGGTTTTATCACGGAAAACCCTGATAAAAATAGAGTGGTCACTCAGGTTCTTTGTGTGTCTTTCATACCGAGGGCAGGTGCTGGCAGCAAGTGGAGACTTCATGTATGAACTGCAAATTCTGGTGCAAAGTGCTGGAAGGGGTGTATATTTTACCCAGAATCCTCATATGGAAGAGGTAAATGAAATCAAGAAAGCTGCAGTGGTTTCAGAAAAGTGAAGTTTGCCGAGACAGGTTTGTTTAGAGCCCGCTCTGGGCTGGATTTTTTGGACTGGTGGGTAGGTGGAAGTGTGATCTACCAGTCCACGCCATTATTCCAGCACAGCTATTTCCCTTAGCCCGGGGATGATCTCAGATTTGACTGCTGGGATCATTACTGAGGAATAAAATAAGGCCTCAGATTGTCAGTGTCAGAAAAACTGGAAAGCCAGCTGACCTGCTAGATGTCTGAGTCTGATCCTTTCTGCATCAACTGCGCTGTATTGGTGAGATAAAGACAACCTAGGTAGTGCCCAGAAGGGCAGAAGTTTATTTTGTTGTTGTTTTTGTTGGTTGGTGCTGCAGCCTCACCCCTCCAATTGAAGTTATAACTTGAATGCTGTTATGCATCATACCAGAAAATAAACTGGACTGTTTAACCTGCTGTTTCTGCTGAAGTCTGTCAATGCCGACCCCACCCCAAGTACAGATCCCGACAACATGTATAATTACCCTTTCAGTCCCGAAGGTTTTTTCGCTTTTGTGTTTTCGTTTTTCATTCCCTGCCTTCCCGGGACCATAACTTTTTAATTTTTCTCTTCACTGTGCTCATAGCCATATGAGGGTTTTTTTTGTGGGACAAGTATCACTTTCTAGTGCCGTCATTTAATATAGCATATTATGTAGTGGGGAGCTGGAAAAAAAATCCATATAGGGTGAAATTAGAAAAAAAGCAATTCCTCCACAGTTTTTTGGGTTTTGTTTTTACAGCATTCCCTATACGGTAAAACTGACCTGTTACTTTCATTCTCCAGGTCAGTATGATTATGGCGATACCATATGTGTATAGTTTTCTTGCGTTTTAATACTTAAACGAATATAAAAACCTTTAAAAAAATGTTTTTTCTCTTTTCATTGCGATATTCTGACGCCTATAATTTTTTGTAGCTATGTTTATGATTCTATTTTGGGGTGCGTATGATGTTTTGATCACTTTTTATTTAATTTTTTGGTATGAGTTTGTGACCAAAAAATGTCGAATTGGCCAGGCAGGGGCTCCATAGGAACAAATGTGCGGAAGCCTCTTGTTTTTCAAGAGGACAGAGGCTACCGCACACTAGTTGCTTCCCTATAGTGAAGGGTGAATACCAGGGAGGGCCGGAATAATGCCCTTAGGATTCTTCACCTTAGGACACTTCACCAAACCAGTTAGTTAGCACAGTGGGTCCACACTTGCTGATCCATTACACATTGTACTGCAATAATTGCATTAATAAAGCGGTTTCCGTCAATTTTACGTCAATATACTGTACAGTTATGGTGAACACATTGTAGCGCGTTAATAGGGCAGTTTCATTCAGTGCATTGTATTATGTCAATATACCATACAGTTATGGTAAACACATTGTAGCTCGTTAATAGGGCAGTTTCATTCAGTGCATTGTATTATGTCAATATATCGTACAGTTATGGTGAACACATTGTAGCGCGTTAATAGGGCAGTTTCATTCAGTGCATTGTATTATGTCAAAATATCATGCAGTTTTAGTAAACACAATGTACTGTAACAACTACATTAATACAGTTGTTTCACTCAACACTTTGTGTTATGTCAATATACAGTGTTAGGGCTGTTTCACACTTACTTTGTGGCATTCCGATTTTGAGATATGGCAGAGTATTTCAAAACCGAGCCAGAACGGTTCCGTTTTGTCCCAATTGAATGTCAATGGGGACAAAACTGATCAGGATGCATCAGGATGCTTCGTTTTTTTGACCGGACACAAAACCTCTGCAACCTGTGGTTTTGTGCCTGGTCTTCAAAACGGAACAAACCGGAGCAGCAAAATCAATATATATTAATGAAATTTTTTTCTAATCCAAAAAAACGGATGTCACCCATTGACTTACAATGATTTTAGTGCTGGATTTGGTTTGTTCTGTTTCGATGTAACACAACCGCATTCTAACGGAAAGGATGCATCCGGATGTTTTAACATCAAACTGAACCGTTTTGGTCCAGTTTTGAGATCCTCTGCCAGATCTCAAAACCGTAAACCAAAATGCAAGCATGAAACAGGCCTTAGTGAACACATTGTACCGCAATAACTGCATTAACACAGCAATTACATTCAATGCACTGTATTACGTCAATATACTGTGCAGTTTTAGTGAACGAATTGTATTGCTTCAATATACCATGCAGTTTTAGTGAAGACATTGTACTGCAATAACTGCATTGATAAAAGCAGTATCATTCAAAGCATTGTATTACGTCAATATACCAGCAGTTTTAATTAACACTTTATATTGCATCAATATATCGTGCAGTTTTAGTGAACGCATTGTGCATAACCCAAGAACAGGATCAATGCAAAAGGTTGATTCTTCTAATGTTGAATTGTTAAGTGAAATATTGAGATTTATTTTATTTGCGTACTCAATAGTAAGGTATGGATAAGTCAGGGTTAACCACCTTGACTCACTCCTTTGAGCTTGCTAGGAGATAGACCTGGATCTGCATCTAGTTAGCAGTGAGTGAAAGAGAGAGGACTGACTTGTGCTTGCTCCTCAGGACTAGGCCAGAGTCCCAGAGAACAATCATCTCTGAGACATCTACAGCTAAAGTGACTTCATCCAAAAGTGCTCCAGAGAAAGGAAGGAAGATTAGATGGTTCAGAATCCCCAAGTGCAGGCATTTGTGTCAGTCAACAAAGTATTGTGCTTGTTTATGGTCAGTAGAGACTTTGCTGCTTAGAGAGGGAACATTGCTAAAAAACCCTTACACATTTTGAGACGGTTTTGCCAACCGTATCTTAGTTCATTACTGGGAATTATAGAAATATATACTTAGAACTTCAATTGCATGCCTAAGATTCTTCAGAGAGACTTAAGAAAGACTGAGAGAAGGAGTACCACAGCCTCCATCATTCCTCCTATCCATCCATACATTGCTATTGGGAAAGAATGGCACTGTGAACTGCTGTTGGAATTGTACCATGATACTGTTGGATGTACTACTACTCCTGTTCTGCACTGAGACCTAATTATTTGCACCAAGTAGCCTGGTCACTATTTGCCAGCCATTGCACCTGCATCTACACTCCCGCCTTGCACCCTGACAAAACATTTAAAGGGTTTTCTAGGACTTTTATACTAATAACCTATCCCCAGTATAGGTCATCAGTATCTGATTGATGGGACTCTGACAGGACCCCTGCTGATCAGCTATTTTGAGAAGGCACCAGGGCTCCTGTGAGCGCCGCTGCCTTCTCAGACCTTATCCAAGCACAGCACGTACATTGTATAACAGCTATGCTTGGTATTGTACTCCACCCCCTTCACTTGAATGGGACTGAGCTACGCCTATGCCATGTGAACGATGAATGTGATGTTACTGGCATAGAAAAAGCAGAGAGAAGCCCGCGGCACTCATAGAAGCGATGGTGCATTCTCAAACAGCTGATTGGCGGGGACCTCGGGTGTGGTACCCCCACCGATTAGATACTGATGACCTATCCTTTCTTTCAGTGCCTTGTATTGCTATTGTAAATTGGCAATTCTAGTGTGTTTGTAGAAGTGGAGGCGTGTTTAATTGTGCCTCTGTCTGTAAATTACTGAAAAAAATAATAATCTGTGTACCAAACTTGTTTAATAAACTGTGTATCAAACCTGAGACTCTACATATCCTCCTTGCAGCCCCGGGAAAGCCTTTCACTTGGGTCATCTCTTTCCTCACTGCCCCCTTTCATTTTTCCTAAGAATAGGCAATAAAACCCCATGTGCTATGGAAGATACTCAAGGTAGTCTCTCTGGCCACCAGCAATTGGAACAAGACTGTCCTCTTTCTTCCAGTCTCCTTTGGGGCCAGGCTGCAGGCACATTGAGTAGTGTCCTTGTTATCATCATCATCAGTTACTGCTACCACTCCTCCAAGTCCATGGTCAGCCATCAATAACAGAATGTGTGGCCAAGGTGCATGCCACTGTGGACACCCGGGGCAGCTTTTGTGGGCAGAAACAGTGCAACACCACATTCACGGCCTACTGGGTAATGTTTTTTGCTGCAGCAATGATGCAGCACCATAGCAACAAGGCCTGGTCCTAGTGACATCGCCATGTGTATATTGGACTGGTTCCCACACTAGCCACTTACCCACCTCCTCTGCATCCTCCTCAATGGATATCCTTTCCTCCATAACAAAAAAAAGGCAGAGCATTGCTTAAACTACCCCTCTCTTTTATCATATATGTCAGGGATGCCCAACCTGCAGCCCTCCTGCTGTTGCAAAACTATAATTCCCAGCATGCTCGCACAGCCTACAGCTATCAGCCTACAACAACTGTAGGACCGCAGGTTGGGCATCACTGATATATGTGAAGTGAGGCCTTACCATGCTGTGTTAGAGCTGATAAGCCTTGGTGAGAGTAGTCACATAGCAGATCAGTTGCTAAAGTGTATCAAGCCCAAACATCCTGTTGGCTGTGTCCAACTCCAACTGGGCAAAGTAGTCATGTGGTGATTGGAAGGAACATTTTGGCTGTGCTGCATTTGGTGGAAATAACACATGCTCCTGTATAGTGTACATGATAAATTTAGTGGTACAACACTTTATAAAAAAGTACAGTGGCTTGCAGAAGGTGCTGGCCATGTCCAGGAGACTGTCCTTGCATTTCAGTCATGTAGCAAGGAGCAAACGCTTATGCTGAGGCAATAAGGGATGGTGAAAAACCACTTCTGCATCTTGCTGGCCGTCCTGTAGCTGTTGGGAACCTACAAGGACATAGTTCCATGGAGGAGGAACGAGAAGAGGAGAATGATGATCTACCACTGAAAGAGGTGTAGGAACAGGAGGAGGATCCGCTTGTGCAGGTGGACAAGGCTGATGAAGGTGACACTGGCCATGATGGCCAATCATCGCAGTGGGGGTGAAATAATCTGATGATTATTGGATAGCCATGCTTTTGGACCCTAGCTATCAAAGCAAAATGGTGGAATGTTTTCCTGTTGCCAAAAGGGAGTCCAAATTGCTGTATTACCAGGATACACTGTGTACGCAGTTTGCCACAGACTTTGGAAAGCAGAGGCCTGCACCCATGTGTCTGACCAGGAGCCCCCTCTCCATCCCCCACCGACTCGCCCCCCTACTGTCTCTGCTACCACAAAAAGCAGAACTCACAGCAGCAGCCAGTTCAGTCTTGATGGAGTCATTTTTTTATGTGCTGTGCCAGGCTGATGCAAATCAGCAAACAGAGATGTATCACCTAAACAACCAGGTTCAGTCCTACTGTGTCCTTTCTCTGGCACATACCATGTTTCCTGACCCCATGGACTTCTGGGCCCAGTTTGCTCTCACTGTGCTGCCTTGTCCAGCCTTCAGTGTCATCTCAGAGAGGGTTTTTAGCATGGCAGATGGCATTATCACACCCAAACAGAAAAACTTGTTCTCTGCCAGTGTTTAAAACATCACTTTTGTCAAAATGAATAAGACATGGATCTGTGAGGATTATTCACACACCTCTAGCTGAGGCTTATGAATAGATCTGCCATTGCTGATGGTGGCTATTTATAGTCGGCACTATCATGCCACTGCCACTGTCTGCCTGCCTACCATCATGTTCCGCACTGTATGGCTGCTGCTGCTGCTGACACTGTCACAGTTAATACTCCCCCTACTGTCACTACCATTACTCCTACATCGCTGCCACTACTACCACCACCACAACACAACTGCACACAAATCTACTGCCTTGTCTGTTCCATACGCTGCTACTGCTGCTGCTACTATAGATGCCATATGTCTCTATTATTCCTACACATCTTACCCTTTCCACATTCACACTGTACTGCTGCTGCTCACAAATAAAAGGGAGGCATTTTCTAGGCTTTTTCAGAACATGACACTATTTCTTATGACATTAACACTTTTGTGCGTATAAACAGGAGCATGCATAATTTTGGGCTGTTTGTTTAGAACAAGTGACTGCTTCTTCTGACACTACCATTAGAATTTGCTCCCATTAAGGGCTCATGCACACAAACAAGCGTGCCCCGTATTGATGCTGTGGACCGCAAATTGCGGTCTGCAATGCATAGGCACCATTCGTGTTCACGCCATTTGTGGATGAGGACCCATTCACTTGAATGGGTCTGCCATCCGCAAGAGATGGTCTACACCGCAAAAAATAGGACATGCTTCTTTTGGGGACATCTGGTTTATGTTCCACCTAGGGCAAGGACAACCTGATGGTTTGTGGCCTTACTTCCTGGTATCGAGTTACCTGTGTTTCCAAAGTTATCGTTGCATTGTCTGCATACACCATATATACCTCCCAACTTTTGAAAAGAGGAAAGAGGGACACTATGTGCGGCGCGCGCTATGTACTAGGCCACGCCCCTAACGCCGCACAAAAATAAAGAAACACCTAATCCCACAACATGTCCTACTTTCTGACAGCCGCTATTCTTTGGCCGTTACAGAAACAGCCTCAGGTTATAAAAATGGCCATCTGACGACTGTTAGGGCTCTTTCACACAAGCGGATTCAGTCTGAGGAATCTGCTGCGTGTAGGAGAGCCAAGCCCCGTTCTGGACAGAAGAGGCACGGAGCAGTAACATGATTAATAATGCTCTGTACCTCTCTGTGATCTTTTTACTACAAAATCACTGTGAGATAAAGTTGTCACTGTGATTTTGTAGAAAAAGATCACAGAGAGGCACAAAGTATTATCAATCATGTTACTGCTCCGTGCCTCTTCTGTCCAGAACGGGGCTTGTCTCTCCTACACGCAGCTGATTCCTCGGACTGAATCCGCTTGTGTGAAAAAGCCCTTACTTAAACTGCCCTCACACCACCATTTTTCACATCCATTTTCATATAGGTAGTGATGAGTGAACTTCTGTTTTTTTCGGTGTCCAAGGTTCAGGTTATCAGAGAATCCTGCTATGGATTCCGCTACCACGGACCATAATGGAATTCTATGACGGCATATACTATGGCCTGCATAGACTTCTATTATGACAGAATGCAGTACGGAATGCCTCTTATCAGCTTCCATGGTGCATGGCGTCATAGAATTCCATTATGGTTCGGGTTCTGATAACCCAAACCTTGGATGCCAAACTTAAAACACACATTCACTCAACACTAAGTATAAACTCTGCCATACATATTACACATATACGCACAGCACGACTGTTACAGATATATGTATATACAATCATACATGACACACATGTGACACACATAACACACACACATGTACACACACATTACACTTACCATTCCTGCAGATGGCTGGACATCCCTGGTAATCAGCTATAGCAGCCTTGGGAGGTCCAGAGGACACTGTCTGCAGACTCTCCCCCTCTGTCCAACTTCTAGGAGTGAGATGCAGGCTCTGTGTGAACAGGGGTGAGGCCACATGGAGAGTCTTATAAAACACCAATATTGTGCAAGCCACTTTGGCTATGTTGAAAGGACTGGGCCATGAGGGATGTGGGAAGGGGTAGGGGGGGGCAGTTACTACTTACATGGGGATGTGGGAAGGGGTGGGGGGCAGTTACTACTTACATGGGGATGTGGGAAGGGGTGGGGGGCAGTTACTACTTACATGGGGATGTGGGAAGGGGTGGGGGACAATTACTACTTACATGGGGATGTGGGAAGGGGTGGGGGGCAGTTACTACTTACATGGGGATGTGGGAAGGGGTGGGGGACAATTACTACTTACATGGGGATGTGGGAAGGGGTGGGGGGCAGTTACTACTACTCTGCTGGGAGCAGAAGAACAGGCTGAAGATGAAGGATCGCAACAAACAGTGAATGGGAGTGAGTGGGGGTTGGGCTCCGTTCTAGCCTCACTTGCTAGAAGAGAAGAGGAGTCCATATACACAGCATCCAGCTAGTTCCTGCTCTCTGCCCTCCTCCTGCACGCCACTGCTGATAGGATCACAGGTCAGCCCAGCTGGGTCAGCGCTATGGAGGATGGCTGAGAGCAGAAACTAAGAAGCCTGCCCTGCCGTCTGTGCAGCGTGGAGGCAGGGACAGCACAGACAGGGAACTGAATAGGCAGGGCAGGGCCGCCGGACCCGCTCCTCAGAGCAGCAGACGGCACACCAGTACATACAGAACGCGGCTGCTGCAGACCTGAAAGCACCAATGTTAATCCTCCGTTGCCATCAGCTGTCTATGCCTCCTATGGAAGCAGAGAGAGCTGAAAGCGGGACATACCTCTACCGCCCGGGACAGTCACTGAAATCCGGGACTGTCCCGCTGGATCCAGGACGGTTGGGAAGTATGATATATTACTGTGCTAAGTGGCTTACAATTTGTTTAAGTGTATAATGTACCTTGTAGAGTGTATACTGTGTTGAGTGTATACTGTATCTTGTTTGGGCCTACACCCTACCTTTTGGACTACAAATTAATTTGGGACTGTGTTGAGTGGATTATAATTTGTTTGTACACCAGATCTCCACCAGCAGACCTCATACTAAATTGGGACTATTAGGCATCCTAGCATAGAAGACAGGTGTTTCTGTCTTCCTGATTATGTAAATTTGTTTTCAAAACTGTCTCTAAAAGGAATGTGCCATCAGAAAATAACCTATTGTTTAAGTCATATTTTTATGTTAAAGGAGTTTTTTTCATGTCACTATATTAAACAAAATTGAATATAATCCTGCAATTTTCACACTGGCTACTAGGCCTAAAATATGTTAAAGAGGACCAGTCTCCAATCCCCAAAAATTATATATTTATATACTCTAGTTGGCCATGCTTCCCTGAGCATGGCATACTTTCACTGAATATGCACTCCTCCACCCAGAGGCGTACATAGAAATCACTGGGCCCCATAGCAAGAATCTGAATTGGGCCCCCTAACTCTGCCCAGTACCCACCCCTGGCCCATCCCACCTCCTGCCCTGGCTCCTCCCCTGCCACACCCCATTTGCTGCAAAGGGAACGCCGTAGGAACAAAACCTGTAAAACGGCCGAGGAATTGCTTTCCTCTCCATTTGGATTTTTTTTCCGCTTCCCACTATATTGTATGTCATATTAAATGGTGGCATTCGAAAATACAACTTGTCCCGAAAAAATAAGACCTCATACAGCTATGTAAACGGAAATATAAAAAAGTTCAAGGAAGATAGGGAAGAAAAATGAAAATGCAAAAACAAAAAAAACTTCTGGTATCCTAAGGGTTAAAGGGGTTATCTAACCCCTATTATGCGCCCCAAAATGCCCGGTCACCACATGCAGATATGTGGGAAGGGGGGTGGGGTGGGACTGAACATAGGAACGGACAGGGCCGAATCTAGCTCTTCTGCTTCCTGAAGCAAAAATTTAAATGACGCCCCCCTCCCATTAAAAATTAGTATGAAAGCCAAGTAGCCACCAAGACTCTCCTGCCAGATCTGGGGCGATACAAGTACAGATAATGTTGTTATTACCTGCAGTCCTATGTAACACCACAGATAACACAGTGATAACTCTCTGAGTACAGATAATGTAGTATATGTCACCTGCAGTCCTATGTAAAACCACAGATAACACTAGTGCTGATAATGTAGTAGTGTTAAATGCAGTCCTATGTAAAACCACAGATAACACTAGTATAGATCATGTGGTATTGTTACCTGCAGTCCTATGTAAAACCACAGATAACACAAGTGTAGATCATGTGGCAGTGTTACCTGCAGTCCTATGTAAACTCACAGATAACACTAGTGTAGATCATGTGGCAGTGTTACCCGCAGTCCTATGTAAAACCACAGATAGCACTAGTGTAGATCATGTGGTAGTGTTACCTGCAGTCCTATGTAAAACCACAGATAACACTAGTGTAGATCATGTGGCAGTGTTACCTGCAGTCCTATGTAAACTCACAGATAACACTAGTGTAGATCATGTGGCAGTGTTACCCGCAGTC
Source organism: Rhinella marina (assembly GCA_900303285.1). Classification (NCBI taxonomy): domain Eukaryota; kingdom Metazoa; phylum Chordata; class Amphibia; order Anura; family Bufonidae; genus Rhinella; species Rhinella marina. Next base: position 136,351 of record ONZH01017119.1, read on the forward strand.
CTATGTAAAACCACAGATAGCACTAGTGTAGATCATGTGGTAGTGTTACCTGCAGTCCTATGTAAAACCACAGATAACACTAGTGTAGATCATGTGGTAGTGTTACCTGCAGTCCTATGTAAAACCACAGATAACACTAGTATAGATCATGTTGTAGTTTTACCTGCAGTCCTATCTAAAACCACAGATAACACTAGTGTAGATCATGTGGTAGTGTTACCTGCAGTCCCATGTAAAACCACAGATAACACTAGTGTAGATCATGTGGTAGTGTTACCTGCAGTCCTATGTAAAACCACAGATAACACTAGTGTAGATTGTATGGTAGTGTTACCTGCAGTCCTATGTAAAACCACAGATAACACTAGTGTAAATCATGTGGTAGTGTTACCTGCATCCTTAGAGTGCCTCCCTGTGCCTCTCCCATGGACTCCATGCTGGCGGTGCTGCCTCCTCTTCTATCTTCTTCTTGCCCCCACAGAACGTCCTGATGCAGCTGCGTCAAAACATAGGAACACTGTGGGCATGGTGACGGTGACACACACAGGGGGACAGACACACAGGTAAACACACACACACAGGGGAACAGACACAGACAGGGACACAGAGGGACAGGGACACACACAGGGACAGACACACAGGGACAGACACACACAGGGGGACAGACACACAGGGGGACAGACACACACAGGGACAGACACACACAGGGGGACAGACACTTAGGGGGACAGACACACAGGGACAGATACACACACAGGGGGCAGACACCCACACACAGGGACAGACACACACACACACACAGGGACAGACACACACAGGGGGACCGACACACAGGGACAGACACACACAGGCGGACAGACACAGGGACAGACACACACAGGGGGACAGACACACACACAGGGACAGGGACGGACAGGGACAGACAGGGGCACGGACACACAGAGACAGGGATACACACAGGGACAGATACACACATGGACATACACACAGGGAAAGATATGCACACAGGGACAGGAACACACACAGGGACAGGGACAAACACAGGAACACTCAGGGACAGGCACATAGGGACAGGGGCACACACACAGGGACGGACACAGACACAGAGACAGACAGACACACACACACAGGGACAAACAGACATACAGGGACAGACAGACACACACACAGGGACAGGGACACATAGGGACAGGGACAGACAGACACACAGGGACAGACAGACATACAGGGACACACAGGGACACACACACACACAGGGACAGGGACACACATCTAGGCCTCACCAAACTCCAGCCTGGCTCCTTTCCATACAGCAATACAGCGCTCTGCTCCTCAGGCTCCTCCCCCATTGGTCACATGGTCGGATGATGTCATAAAGGTCCTTTAGCACACAGCAACATCTATCCCTGGACTGCAGGGGTGAGCGGACCTACGGGGGAGGGAGAGGAGAAGGCATGGGGGTTGGTGGGTGCTGAGCATAAGAAGGGAATACAAGCGGGCAGGCTGCAGGCTACCTTAATGGCCCAAGTTAACTAGTTAATTATGAATAACCTGGCTGTTGTGTTGTGCAGAGTATATGTAGGGGGCGGGCCTTCCTTGCTCTCCGGGCACCCCTGTGCTGCGGGCCCCATAGCAGCTGCGTGGTCTGCCTATATTGGCAGTACGCCACTGCTTCCATCCCCAATCCTGCATCTCAGTAATATAATCATATGTGGATGGAACCAGTAAGTAACCAGTAACCAGTTAATTCAGTAAGCTTGTTTGGGATTCATAAGAAATTATAATATACCGGTTTCTTGGGACAATAATAGGAGGAAATTGATTTCTGCATATTTAGTTCTGTCAAACATATTTTGATCTGGATTTATTGTTACTTTATAAAAATATTTTTACATACATACATATATTTTTCCTTTTTTTTTTGCATTTTAGTACCTATTCACAACACCTTATTTCACATTTTTATACACAGTTTACATTTTTAGATAAAGCACCTATTTCAAATTTCTCACATAAAGAAATTATAAAAAAATATATTTAGCACCATTACCATTATTAAACATATACATAATTTTTCACATATTTTTGCACACACTTTAATCAATCAAGTTTTTGTTTATTTATCTGTTTTTATTATATAATTTAAGTATGGAATTTTAAAGGGGTTATCCAAGACCTATAATGCTCCCTCATATGCCCGGGCCCCTCACAGAGGTTGTATTTACCTTGCTCCCTGGCAACCGTGTCACTTCTGATGCCGGCACAGCTGCCGCTGCATCTCCTCGTCGCGTGGATGGAAACTTCCGGCGTTGGGAAGGGGGTGGGGGGTGGGGATTCGGGTTCAGCCAATAGCAGGCTGTGATGAAAACGAGCCTCCCTAACATCGTGGGTGACGTGTGACGTTACACTTGCCGATCTGATATTGATGACTTATCATGAGGATTGGTAATCAATAGCCTTACACTACACAACCTCTTTAATTGTATCTCCAGATGCCACCTACAAAACCACAAATGTTTTTAAGATATAATAGAGCTTTGTGGACTGAGCAACAAATGCTATGTACAGTATCGGACCCCCACCAATGTGATAGGGGGAAAGATAGGTCATCAATATGTATAGGCTCGAAGACCTCTTTAAGTCCCATTTCACATGAGCGGGAGACTCGGACGTCTCCCGCATCGTGTGCAGTGTACTGAACTCCCGGCACTGAACGGGAGGTACATAGCATTATACTGATTTATGATGCTATGTAACCCTTACAGTTCTGGAATGTGTTGGATAATGCTGACAGTGTTATCAAACACATTCCAGAACTGTAAGGGTTACATAGCATCATAAATCAGTATAATGCTATGTAACTCCCGTTCAGTGTCGGGAGTTCAGTACACTGCACACGATGCGGGAGATGTCCGAGTCTCCCGCTCTTGTGAAAGGGGCCTAAGGGTTCACATATTTTCTTTCTGTGTTTGTTCTGTTTTTTTTGCGGACTGTATGATATCACCAGGTCCGCCCAACGTGATGACATCCTCACGTCACCGTATGAGATTTTGCGCTGTCTTATATCAAGATGGATAAAAGGTGAGTATGTATTTTTTATATTTTTTTTAACCTGATTAACCCTTGAAGGGCCTTAATTGTAGAATCAGATGCCGCGATCAATGCGATGAAGGTGGCATCTGAGGGGTTCAATGACGGGGGTGGTGCAATCACCATCCCCGTCATTGCGCCCACTACATACAAAGGAATGCACTTTGTGACTAAGTCATTCATCACAAATCAAATTTCTATGTAAAATTTCAAATCAAATTGTTCATAACTTCGCTCATCAGTAATAATAATGATGAAAATAATCATCATTATATTAAAAACTTGAATTTTTTTCCAGTCTTTCTAATATTACCAGCCTGGCAGCTATGGCATGTGACACCAGCACGACTTGTAAATTTTACATGCTGAATAAATGAAGTGAATGCTGAGCACATTCATCTGAGAACATTACATTTAATATCTGTTAGTCAGTGGATATGACATATTCCACAGGCCAGCTGTTTCTCATTGCTTAAGCAATTTCATTTCACAATTCTAATTTAAGCAGCTAAAATCTTAGAAGTTCTTCATGTTCAGTCCCACACTTTCCTGAAAACAAGGTAATCGCATTGTGAATGCACCAATGATGCAAGTTTGGTAATGTCCCTGTCAAACTTTCCTATTAAGGCAAAGAGGTCTGCGTCGTTGGAGACACTTCCCTGTGTGGGAGAGGACAGCAACATTTCATGGAAAAAATCTGATTCCTTTTTTCTCTGCAGCGGTTACGTCACTATAGACATCTTCACCGTCAATGAAATTCTGCTGAAAATCATGTATAATGCCTGTAAGATTTTACTACATTACTCAGGACTATGCAAACAGTCTCTAAAAGGAGAACAGGACTTCCCAGGAATTGAGCTCCTGTGCTGGTCATGACTTTTTGTCAGTGACCTCCTTGGTAGATGTCATAGCTGTTCCTGTCGACTCCTGGATACATGACTTGTACTGTGCACAAACAAACAAGGAAATATGAGTGGACACATCCTGGATTCAAACAAGAAAGCCTGAAATAGATATGTTCAGATCATCCTGTACTCTGGTTTCATTCTTTTATTTCACATTTAGAGGAAGGATACAGTGCAGCTTGGTGCTCTCAGTGAGATCTGCCCTACAAAAGTCAAGCTGTAACATGAAGCTACTTTGTATAAATTTATGGTGACTATTAGTATACATTAACAGGGTTTGCCAGGAGTAAAATATTGATGACCAAAGACCGATCCTCAGGATGCCATTACTAACTGATCAATGGGGGTTCCATTTCTGAAACCCCTGGAAGAGGGCTGACATACCAAGCATAGCCTCTATAAAATGTGGTCACAGTGCTCACTAGAGCACCCCAGCCTCTTAGCAGGAGAAAGACCCCCACCAATCAGATAGTAATGAACTATTCAGAGGATAGCTTATCAGTGTTGAACTCCCGGAAAACATCTACAGGGTGGCCCAGGAAAAAGTAGCCCACCTCCAGCGATAGTATAACAAGATGAACGAGCAGGTGGATTGTTTTTCTTTAATACCCACAAGTCACAAAAGATGCTGAAAGTGGTCCCCGTTCACATCTATGAATCTTTGGGCATGTCGGATTATGTTGGCTGATACTGCTTGCAGCTCTTCAGCAGTGATGCTGCGGATAGTGTTTGTGATGTTTTCCTTGAGTTCATCCAGGGTATGTGGATTGTTAATGTACACTTTCTGTTTTAAATTTCCCCACAGATAAAAATCACATATGGACAAGTCTGGAGAACGTCGTGGCTATAACCCCTGGTCACAGTTTGCTCCTCAGTAAACAGTTCATAAAGCCATGCCAGCAGAGGCGTAGCTACAGGCTCATGGGCCCTGGTACAAGAGTTCAGCTCGGGCCCCCACTTCCCTCTGTGTTTTGTAGCCAGAGGCAGGGAAGCACACAGCCTTCGTGCTACCTGAGGCAAAAATTGAAATGGCAGCCCCAACCCTACCCACCATGCCAAATTCTTGATCTAACCCCTTCCCTTCAGCCAGAGGTGTAACGTGACCTGCATGCACTTTCTATAATACTGGTGTCTTCTTATGCGGTACAAGGGTCTTTGGGCCCCCTCAGGCTCCTGGGCCCGGTAGAGACTGCTACCTCTGCACCCCCTATAGCTACGCCCCTGCGTGCCAGTTCCATGAAGTGTGGCATGTTGTCTCATCTTGTTGGAAAGAGCAGGAGATTTTTTCTTCTTCAACATCACTGTTGGGCCACCCTGTATACTAACAGAAATGTTATCTTTGTCATTTGAAGAAATGTAAGAGCATAGGACTGCAACGTTAATCTAAAAAAACACTGTGGCAGATTTTCTAATCATGGTGTAAACCCAGACAGATATCCCAAATGTATCACAGTGGTTCAGGCTGGTTGATAAATTTGGACATGGCTAAACACATTTGTCTAATTTTATACCATTGGTTGGCTTAATATGTGAGAAATTTTGTGTCAAAATTTGGGGCCAAATGACACATCCTCAACCCACACCCTTTCCCACTAAGTGATTCCCCTTCCATGTTAATACCTTTGGAGAGAAGGAGCAGTGGATTTTTCTTTTTGGCTTGCTTGCTTGATAAATATGTCTACAATGAGAACCAAATGTTAGTGCAAATGGTTTGTTAACCTTTTCTACACCATAGAAAGAGACACTGACAATGTTGCATTGATGTGTTTCTATAAAATGTTTGGCGGCACCTGAAGAATGAACTTTTTTGCAATGTATGACAAATGTTCCTAAATGCCATTTCAATGACATTTGTCATACGTTTCAGAACCGTTGTCAATGCAAAAATATATATATTGTAAAAAAGCAAGTTTTAATACTTCCGGCCCCACATTGGTCTGGTTTTAATTTTTTGTCTTTCCTGAGCATACTAAGCACGGTTTACGTGTGAAATTCGTCAACTACATCATGGGATTGTTTTAATTGAAGTCGAACATTTTGGATCCAACTTTAGTTTTTTCAATGGAAAGAGGGTCATGTGACACATCAAACTTATTGAGAATTTCACGAATTTCACAAGAAAAACAATGGTGTCCTTGGTTTTAACGTTACTTTATTCTTTCATGAGTTATTTACAAGTTTCTCTTTGTTTACAGCCATTGACATGTCGCAGAGATTAACACATGAGGAGCGGATAGAAATTGTGTTGATGTCTGGTGAACGCAGTACCCGGGTCATTGCAGCGGATTGCAATGCAAGACACCCTACGAGACCACCCATCTTCCATGCTACAGCTAGCAAACTGCTTGCCAAGTTTCGTGAAACTGGTTCAGTGTTGGATTTGCCAAAATGTGGACGCATGAAAACTGTCACTAATAATGAAACATCAGTGGCTGTCCTAGCTTCATTCAGCAAGAGCCCACAGCGTAGCACTCGCCGCATGTCACTGGAGAGTGGCATCAGTCGAACATCCCTTCGGCGGATATTAGCTACTCACAAAACATAGTAACATAGTAACATAGTTTATAAGGCCGAAAAAAGACATCTGTCCATCCAGTTCGGCCTGTTTTCCTACAAGTTGATCCAGAGGAAGGCAAAAAAACCCTGTGAGGTAGAAGCCAGTTTTCCCCCTTACAAACTCCAGCTGCGGCAGCATCTCAACGAGGATGTCCCAGATTGGCGCACTGAATTTGCAGAATGGGCAAAACAAAAATTGGAACAGGACCCTCAGTTTACACAGAACATTTTGTTCAGTGATGAGGCAAACTTTTATGTGAATGGTGAAGTTAACAAACAAAACCACCGCTATTGGTCTGACACTAACCCACATTGGATAGATCCCTCCAAGATTGTTGGAACACAAAAATTGATGGTATGGTGTGGTATATGGGGTACAAAGATAGTGCGGCCATTCTTCATCAATGGAAACCTCAAGGCCACTGGATATGTGAAATTGCTACATGATGATGTGTTTCCCCTTTATGCACTGAAGCTGGCACGTTCCCTGAGTTTTTCCAGCAAGATGGTGCACCACCACATTATGGGTGTCAGGTCGGAGCATTCCTAGATGAACAGTTTCCTGCAAAGTGGATTGGTCGTCACGGGCCAGTTGAATGGCCCCCAAGGTCTGATCTGACCCCCTTAGACTTTTATCTTTGGGGTCATCTGAAGGCAATTGTCTATGCTGTGAAGATATGAGATGCGCAGCACCTGAAACTACGGATACATTTCTTCTGCGGTGTTGCTATCAGTGTGTGAAGAGTGGGAGAAGAGGGTTGCATTGACAATACAACACAATGGGCAGAACTTTGAACACATTTTATAAGTGGTCAGAAACTTGTAAATAACTCATGAAAGAATACGTTAGTTACGTTAAAACCAAGCACACCATTGTTTTTCTTGTGAAATTCTCACTAAGTTTGATGTGTCACATGACCCTCTTCCCATTGAAAAAACTAAAGTTGGATCCAAAAAGGCCGACTTTAAATTGGCCGCCATGGTCATCACCCATCTTGAAAAGTTTTCCCCCTCACATATACTAATGTGTCACAAACAGGAAGTTAATGTCACCAACCATTCCCATTTTATTTAGGTGTATCCATATAAATGGCCCACCCTGTATTTAGCAGCAAGATCCGGATTTTCTATTTTCTGCTGTTTCGCTGTGGCAAAGCGCTGGACTATTTGCTGCACATCATACAAAGGCCGTGCATGCAATACACCTGTGGTGAGACACTCTTTATGTGCCAAATTCATGACACTCTGCAATCGCAGCTTTAGGGCACACTACAGACTGCAGTGACCTGAGAGAGGATAGCAGGAGCTTTCAATATGGTCAAGTGACAGCATTTAAATTATTCCAGATGACAAGGGAGTCTTCCATATAATTAAGGAATTTTAATGAATTGTTAGTGGAAGGACTTATCTGACATGTTACACAAATGTAAGTGTGCCCCCTGTTAGCTGACAGTCATGCCACATTGAAAACGAACATAAACGTTAGGATTTCTTCACCATATACAGTGGATCACAGCACTTCCTGGCAGTTTTACTGAGACTTTCTCGTTTAAGACCTTGGAGTTAACGGACAAGGAGCAACCAATAAGCCCCATCTTATAAGTCTTTGGGTAGGGTATGTGGGCCCATTTTTAAATGCCTGGCACTTGTTTTAATTTCCTTCATCCTCGAGCCATAACTTTTCCATTTTCTGCCAGTGTATAACAGCTTGTGTTTTTTTGCATGACAAGGCTTATTTTTTCAAAGGAAACACTATCAGGTACATACTGTATAATTTAATGATAAGCTTTATTAATTTTCTCTTGAGGTATATGCAAAAAACTTCAGCAAATCAGCAATGTTTTTGGGGTGGGTGTTTGTTCACTATGCAATATAAAAAATATTAACCAAAAATATTAATACCAAATTTATATATTTTTTACATCTTACTACTTTTGCACAATAAAAACACATTAAACATAATTTGTTTTTAAGATAAACAACTGGATGCTTCAAGTAGGGTCGCCAACACCTTTAGTGCATGTAAAAAATGCATGTAAAAAATCTGTATATTAAATATATAATAGCAAAATGAACATCTAGTGAATATCACACTGAAAATATAATTAATATTATACATATAAGTACATATCTAATATAGTAGTTATATAGCAGCTGGTGGAAAATGCTGTAGAAAGCCACTAGACTAGTGGCAAGAAGGTAAGTCCTCTGTCTAGAGACAATGGGGAACTACTCAAAAGCTAAGAATACATTAATGTAATCTCTGTATACATCGTTATAAGGAATAGCAATAATACAAAATATTCAATATTCAAATATTCAGTATCAATGTCAGCGCAAAATAATATTACAGAAATACACAACTGGTCATATTATAGGTACCTAGAGGGTACATAAAAGATAAAAGCTGTTCAGATCCGGACTCCTTACATACCTATTTGCCAGAGAGTGAAGAGGAATGAAGATAACAGTGCTAGAAATAGTGAAACTTCACAGTAAAAACACAAAGTAATTTGTTTTTGTGTCACCGTATGAGTTGACAATTTCATAAGTATAATTTGGGGTTATGACTGTTTGGTCTGTTTTCATTACATTTTTTAGAGGCAGCTACACTGACAGTACCTGCATGAACACCTTGTTGGAAATGTATGTCAGAGTGTGGGAGTTAGCATGCAACTGCGATGTACATGTTCACCATAGGTCATATGCTGTTAAAGGGTTATCTTGGTTATATGAAGTTCCCCCTATCTACAAGACAGGGGATAACTATTAGTTTCCACAGCTGAGACCCCCATCAATCATGGAACGGGGACCGTGTAGCCCTTGGAGTCCCCAGAAATGAACAGAGCAGTGGGCCAGGCATGCGCGCAACCACTCAATTAATTTGTATGGGGATTCTGGAGATACCAGAGTATACCACTCAGTTATCTCTGGAACTCCCATAGAAATGAATGGAGCAGCTGCACGCATGCCTGACTGGCTGCTCCATTCATTTTGTGGGGCTCCATCCGATACAGGGTCCCCGTTCTCATGATCGATAGGGTCCTAGTGGTAGAACCTCCATCAATCTAATGGTTATCCTAGTTGGGCCCAAGCCACTCCATGTACCCTAGCTCTGCTGATTTTCTCTGCCAGCCCCTTCCTCTCCTTCTTGATTGACAGGGCCAGGCTTCTGCATTGTCATCTGGCCTAGCCCTGAAATCTCACGCATGTGCGATTTGTAAGAACATAAGTCCATGCACAGTAGAGATCTTTGCGGACACAGGGGGAGATTTATCAAAACTGGTGTGAATGAAAACTGACTTAGTTGCCCATAGCAACCAGACTCCACCTTTCATTTCTCAAGCTCCTTTGGAAAATGAAAGCTGAAATCTGATTGGTTGCTATGGGCAACTAAGCCAGTTTTCCTTCACACCACTTTTGATAAATCTTTCCCGCAGTGTTGACCTGCAAATCACCAGTGTCTAATAGCACGAGTACGAGATTTCAGGGCCAGACAAGATGCAGAAGCTTGGCTCTGTCAATCAAGAAGAGAGAGAGGTGTTGGGAGAGGAAAGTGGTGGAGCTAGAGTGCACTAATTAGTGTGGACCTGTCTTCAATGCACATAACAATGCATTTGCATATCAATTAAAGGCACTTTTTTCAGATACAGCACTAGATTAAAATGTATTATTACTTTAGGCTGCTATGTTGATACAAGTAGTGAAGAGCGAGTTTCTTGAAATTAGGCTGAATCAGTAAGGAGATTCAATTTGGGTCTAAAATAAATTCACCAGAATCAAAAGTTCTCCAATTGCCCTGAAAAGTTATGAATTACATTCTGGGGTTTCCTAGGACTGTATGCAATTCATTTCAAGCCCTTTAAGCCAAGCCAGCATTAGTAATCCTAAAGAGAATCTGTCATCATAGTTTTGATGATGGTAAACTAGAATGCATTGCCATTTGTTACATACACTGGAAAGAGGTGACCGATTCCCTATAAAACGACAGCAACATATATATCTATGGGTAAATGAATGGCTGCTGGTGGTACAAACACACTGCCTAGGTTCATGCAATCCTCCATCTTCATCTTTCCTGTCTTTTGCTTTTGGTGTATACACACACTGCCTGGAGTCATGTGAACCTCCTTCTTCAGTTTTCCTGTCCTCTTGTCTGGAAAATGGCTGATACCATTTTTAAAAATTTACCTGAATCAAATTGCCAAAAATTTGATTGGATTTTTTTGAAAATTTATGTAAAATTTGTTTAGAATTCATTTATCTCTAGATATAACATCCTGGATATCCTTCTGTGTTATACCATTGTTTAGTTTTTTTTAATCTCTTGTGTAAATGAAGATGCTTTTTGATTGTTTAGCACTGTCATCTATATTACTGTGAGCAGCTCTTTGTTATTGGTTATATGTTATATATACATATAGAGTGCTCGGTGTTTTGGTCTTCTTTAGATAGAACCCTTTGTATTAGCATGATCATCGCCTTTAAATATTAGGGATTTTTTCAGCAATCTTTTGTTATATCGTCATTGGCGAAATGGTCCTATTTAGCTGCATGCTTGTTCCTAGATGTAGAAGATTTACATTTTGAAAGTGAAAGATTTTATAGGTCTTTTTAAAGTTTTTGACAATTTGAAATAAGATTTACAAGACTTTTCCAGGGTTTTTTTAAGGCATACAATAGTGAAAGACCATTTTTGTAATAGCCGTCAAATGGCTGTTTTTTTTTTTAGAACCAATTAAAGTCTATGGGACTATTCACATGGCTGTTTTTAATGGCCAGTAAATAGTGGCGGTCAAAATATATGATACCCTATTTTTGGCTGTTTTCACGGCCAAGCTCCATTGAAACCGATGGGCCTGTTTTTAATGACAGTATAAACAGGAGTGCACCCATCTAACATCCATTAAAAACATCTCCAAGGGTCTTTTAGGAGTTAAAATGAAAATAAAAAAATACTCACCTCATCCACTTGAAAGCATAGTGACACTAGCTCCTCAAACCCTCGCTATTCACTGAATGCAGCAGGACCTGCACTCCCAGAGTTATATATACACATAGGCACAAAGGGGTGCTCTATCGGGGGCATAATATATCTATACTGAGGACACTGCAGGGGTTGGGGTTTTAATTTAAAAACCCAATGAAAAAAATCATGAAAATGGATGCACAAACGGCTGAAAAATGGCCATGAAAAACTGACAGTTTTGTGAACGTAGCCTAAGTGATGGCCTAACAAACAAATCACGGAAAAAGGTGCACTGCGACGGTAAATGCAATTGATTATATATGGCTAAATCCTCACGCTGATGTTAAAATGAGACTTTCGCCAATATATTCTGATATCAAGAACATACAGGAGCCCAAGCACCGCGTCAAGGTATCTCAGAGTGGCACGGGACCTAACACTAACCTACCTATGCCGTATGGGCAATTACGGAAGGAGCACGTCGGCCTGAATGCTCCTTCCATAATTGCCCATACGGCATAGGTAGGTTAGCGTTAGGTCCCGTGCCACTCTGAGATACCTTGACACGGTGCTCGGGCTCCGGTATGTTCTTGATATAAGAATATATTGGCAAAAGTCTCATTTTAACATCAGCGTGAGGGTTTAGCCATATATTATCAATTTACCGTTGCAGTGCACCTTTTTCCATGATTTGTTTGATTATATAGTTTGTCACATCCGCACAATTGGTTATCTTGCGTAGGATGTTTTTGTGGTACATGTGGTCCACTGCAGGCATCCTCCATTGTATGCATTTTTGCTGGGGATTGCTGTTAGCAACAGATCACATGTGCAGGATTTGCTCCCCCGGTTTGATATGCGCAACAGCATATGGGGTTTGAGCACTTCTCTGTCATTTTAGACCACTTTTCTCCGTGATTGTGTTAAGTGATGGCCTACCCTCAGGATAGGCCATTACAGGCTGATCGCCTAGGGGTCCGACACCCTGCACCTATGCCTCTCTGTAGCTCCATTAAAGCTCAATCAATGTCACTGCCAGAGATACACGGCACCAGCAACGTTGTAGAGATGGGGTCTTTCTACTATAGCCCTGCTCTGAAGTCAGTGGGAGCAGCTCTGTAGCTTCAGTGCCGTGTAGCTTCAGTGCTGTCTTCCATTGACAGTGATAAACATTAGAATGGCCTGTTAATGGCCTGAGAAAAAACTCCCTAGTTCTAGTCAGATGGGTATTTCCACCTAAAAAAACTGGATGTTTTCCTACAAACACATCATAGGTGTCCAGAAGTTGAACGGACACATAGCTATCGTAGTAATAATAAAGGAAATGATTGAGAAGCTATTGTGGTTTTACACCAAATGTTACATTGGTAGGCTAATGGTCTAGAGGCTTTTTTCTCAATGTGCTTGGAATCAAAGCAATGACTCATGAGATACTGAAACTGTAAGTTTATCAATGTTTTACTGCCTAGTCAATAAAGAGGAAACATGTAGTTAATGTGCCTGCCATTAAGAAATTCGGTTTATTCTAATGGTAAAACTACATATGCAGTATACAGTATTGTAGTAGTGAAACAGAACAAGTCTTCATAGACTTCTCATAGTTTAACAAGGTAACAAAAGGTTTTAGATAACCCTAGTGTGATGTTGGCCATACACATTAGTCTTTTGTCGGCCTAACCCGCCGAGAATGGCAGGTTTGGCTGAATGGGTATGTACGGTATTTTCAATAGGAAGGGAGAAGAGAGCTGCTGCCAGGCATCTCATGTGTTGAAATTCAATGTGCCGGATCCTTCTTTTCCCCAACATCATCTGTTGGGGAGTATCAGGAGCTCACCATACACATTATATTGTCATCCGGTCCTGTTAAAAATGGTGAGGACAGCTGACAATACTTTAATGTCCATGGGTGCCTTAAAGGGGTTGGTCTTTTTTTTTTTTTAATTTCTCACCCCCACCATTGGTACCTGTGAAAAGATCTATACTTGCTTTCTTCCCACCACTCCATTCTAGATTCCTGGCTCCTGGCCTTTCTTTTTTGCACTTCCAGTCCCCATCTGTCAATTTCGGGGGTCACTATCCTCAGCGGTGACATGTCCCCAAGTGGCAGGTGAATCAGCAGTGATGTGTCACTTGGGGATACATTACTGGTGAAACCAGTCATTGGCTGCAATGATGCTCATGATCCCATTCGTCTGGAAGTTGATAGACAGGAACCAGAAGAACAATGAAGACATTCTAGGAGCCACAGTGCTGGTAAGGAATGGTGGGAAGCAGGTGATTTTAGATCTCTTCACAAGTACTGCTTGAGCGGGGGTCAGGTGGAGGGTTCGGGGAGGGGGGAGGAATTAAAAAAAAATCCTGGACAACCCCTTTAAGGCCAAAAACAAAGCATACAAGTTGAGAAGGTCTATTGATAATTTTTTAATGTGTTCCATGCATTTATGGTATAGAACGTGCAAATATGAGTTCTGCTGAACGTGCAATATCTTCTTACTGAGGAAGGAGAGTGAGTAGCTTCAAAAATAGTTTATTAAAACATGTACTGATGTAACCTCCTAATCTCTATGATTTATTGAACAGGTCAATCAGGTAAATGAACACGTTACTGTAGTTGTGCTATTTTACATTAACTTTATGAGACACACAATCCCACCCAGTAATGTAACCAAAGACTCCAAATTTGAAAAGGCACTTAATACCTTTCCAGTGAGCAGCAGCACAATTATATGGATATACAGGTTCCTGTCCATGTGAACAGGCAAGTTGTCCTTCACAGTGACCTTTTAAGTTGTCAGTGAACTGCAATAGAATGAGGTCTTTTATAAGCTTCATTTACTGGCTTTACTCTAGCAGCACAATGCCAACAATCAGATAAGGGTAAATGGAGGATGATGGGAATACAAGATTTGGCATTGAAAAGTTTTCTTCCATTCCCATCTTCCTGCCAGCATAAAGTATAGTACAAGAGCAATATTCATAATGAATCCAGTCTCTGGTTAATTTAGTGCAAGCAACCATTTTGCAAGCTGTTCCTGTTCCTCATTTTAATTTATTAGGCCCTTGAAACACACTGCAAGAGGATTAATACATATACAAGTTTCTAGATTGTTTTGTTGTTTTGCCATTTCAAGATCTCCACTTGTGGTGAGTGAATAGAAACCTTTAGTTGAAAATAGATTCAGGCTGAAAACTTCTCACATCTTAAGCTCACAATACACGTCAAACTATGATTGGGCCAATTATCTAGACTCAATGGGGGAGATTTATCAAAACTGATGTAAAGGAAAACTGGCTTAGTTGCCTACAGCAACCAATCAGATTCCACCTTTAACTTTTCAGGGCTTCTCTGGAAAATGAAAGGTGAAATCTGATTGGTTGCTATGGCCAACTAAACCAGTTTTCCTTTACACCAATTTGATAAATCTCCCCCAATGAGTCTTGTTCTTGAGCAGAAAAAACAAATAATTATCTGAAATTTTAATCAGTTGATTTTTTAGCAGGCCATTAGTGAAGAATCAGTCTGTATATCATTCAGTATATACCGTAAGTAGATAATAATAGTAATTTTAATTTAGCTTCCTGCTATACTTACCAACATTTATTTGCAGCCCATGCTGCTGACTACTCTTACCCAATTAGCCTCCTAGGCTCCTGTCTTCATCATGGGAGCTAACGCATCACATTAGACATCCGAAAGTGCTAACTCTCATACTAAAGAAGGGAGCCTAGGAGGCAGCAGGAACACACGAGCAGCGGTATTCACTGTGGCCTGCTCATGCCCGTCATTAGAAGCAGAATCAGCAAATCAGGTTGCATTGAAAGATTATGGTTTTGCACATTTTGGCACTCAAATCATTTTCTACAACGGGAAGTACCCAAAATGAAAGGCTGATCTACTGTCTCATTTGGCAACATATAGATGCCATTAACCTGTGTAGAACCCTACATGCAATTGGCAAGTAAGGTCATTGTGCCCACATCACATTAATATGCTTTTAAGGCAGGTCTGAATCAACAAACTGAATGACATTTGTAAAAGAACCATTGTTGGATTGGGCTAATGGAATAAAGCTGTAACAAGAATAGATTATATTTATGAGCAGGCAATAAACACTCTCCAGTATAAGAACGAAGTGTGAGAAATTGTAATAGGGGACCTTTGTGCGTATAAGCAACTTTCCATAAGATCCTGGATCATATTCACAACCCTGTTGACATTGGTACCACTTATACCAATCTCTTGGTTGAATGTTTGTCTGCTTGTCCTTTGGCCAAAGATAACGTTTCTAAAATGTTCTGTAATGTGAGCAAGGTTGTATAGTCCTGTAATTTTATGTAACACCATAATTAATAAGCTAAGGCTGGAAGGCATGATATGTTTGACTTGTATTTCTTTAGTCTACAGAGAATGAGTGTTTTCTGGGCACCATAAATAGAAGTCTGTTCATTTCACCTTGCTTCACATACAAGGCCTGTAGGCCCAGTGCTTAGCCATTCAACTGATGACTTTTACATAGAACTAAATGTAGCTTCACCAGTTGTTTTACAGTGTCAGTTTCCATGCTGGATTAGGGTTTGGGTACCATTCTCTCTTCCACATATGTAAGATGTGGCAACATCAGAATACCCTATCCTATGCAGCCAAAGAGGCTAGGAAACTTTGTCACAACCCTACACAATAGCCATAGAACAGTGAATTCCTGTAACTTCACAGTGGCCACAGGGTCTCATAATAGGTCATGATTTCCTGTTCTGTGCAGGTAACTTTTCAGTAGCTATTATCATTATCACCACAGGCAGAATTACAATGACAAGTAACACCTCTGTATAGATAACACAGAATCCACCATTCACAATCAGTTATCAGCTCCCTCCAGACCTCCGCACAGGTCACAGGACATTTCCGGAAAACTCTCCCATAGTCAGTGATCCCCCTCCTGTGAATTGTGTCTATGACCCATGTGGCTGCTCTCAAAAGACATGAAGTCCTAACAACTTTTTGGGCTAGTGGCCATTGTGAAAATGGCAGGATTATATAATTTTTTTTGTAAATATAGATAGTGACATGGAAGAAATATTCTGCTAGGCCCCCTCTCAATTGTACCATGTTCATTAAAAGAACAAAAAACAAACAAAAAACAAAGCCTTGAAATCTTACCTCTGAAAACACTAGAGGACATTTATCAAAAGTAATGTAAAGGAAAACTAGCTTAGTTGCCCATAACAACCAATCAAATTCCACCTTTCATTTTCCAAAGGAGCTCTGCAAAATGAAGGATGTGCTGAAAGTTGAACCATGTGCCTGCATCGACGTGTTATGGCAGCTGTATTTTTACATTATTGTCACGTTGCCATTTAGTTGACTGGAAATAGATGTTTTCACATGGAAAATGTATTTTAGTGGGAACAAATTCAGGTAATATTTAAAGCTTAAAGGAAGATCACAGATTTTTTTCTCTGCCAGTTAAAACCAGATATCACTTGCTGTCCACATCCCTATGTCTGTTCCAGGGCTCCGCAACAAGGTAGAACCTGTCCTATTTTTGTCCATATTGTGGATACGAATAGGCATTTGTACAGTAGTGTGGATTGTGCAGAATGGGAAAGTGCGGGGTGCACATGGCTGGTATCCGTGTTTTGCAGATCTGTAGTTTGTGGTCCGTAAAGCAGACATGGTCATGTGCCTGAGGCTGTATAATAATTTTTGAAGATCCAATGCTGTCATTCAGTTGGTAAATGTCTGACATAACATACTTGAATTGTAGTCAACAGCTGGCAAGAGATTAATGGGGTCATTTATTAAGACTGGTGTTTTAGATCCCTTAAGCGCATCGACCACCAGCCTAAATGAGCAACAGCTCCCTTGCTGGCGTAGATTTAGATCATTTTCTACACCTAAAACAGGCATAGAAAATTATAAATGAGACGGGCTAGCTGGCCCATCCCTTCCCGCACCCTTTTTTAGACCTGGCATGAACCGGGAAAAGTCACAGATTCGGCAGTAAATCCCCTTTGCGACCGAATCTGAGACATATATACACCAAAAATGTATTATCTAATAATAAAAGACCCCTTAAGTATCTCATTCTGTATACCTTCTGTATAAAAGTATAAGGGACAAAAACATGATTAACTCGTCTCTGCATTGGTAGCCAGTACTTTAGCAAATTGGTTAAAGTAGCAATATTGAATTTGTAAAATGAGTAGAAGAGAAGGATAAAAAATTGCTGTAGTGTTTATTTTCAGCGAATCTTGCTACCAGATCCTCCCTCATGGAAATTCTGCCGAGGAGCCTCCTAAATAAAGGTTTGATTATGTAGTCTGATTAGACTCTGAAAAGGAAGACAGAAAATCCCCTGGAGCATTCACCATATGGAACACTTCCTTTTCAATGGAAATGAAGCAATGCTTTGGTACGGTTGTGCATTTTGTGATAAAGTGGCAAAAACAGGACATCCACAGGGGAAAACCAGGAGGAAGTATAGAGTGACCTCTAATAGATTACTAACCTTCTAGATTGAGCAGAATGACCATAATCTTTGACTTTGTTTTGCAAAAGCTGTGTTCATTATTTATCTTTTGTCTAGTTGAAGCAAGTGCATGGCTGTCTTCTGACTTGCTACACTAAACTCTATGCTAGTATGATTGAATGTATTCTGAAATCAGACCTAGTACATACAACAGTTGTAATGATGTAGACATAATCCGACATGCAAAAGGTGTTGTCCCATGAAAAGTATTCCAATGCAATGGAGTTTATTGCAATAAAAATTGTTTTTTATGTACAATACTTTTTCATCTCTGGCGGTCCTCCCTGCTGTCTATCCTTCTGGTCCACCTTCTCCTGCATTCAGTGGTGGAATTGTTTGATCACATTAAATAGATTAGATGAAAACCTATTGGATGTATTGGATCTATACTAGAGGTTAAAGTCTATGTGCACTTTTGCAACTGTCTAAACAGTTTGCAGGGGACTGAGACTGCAACACCAAAGTAGCAGAGGCTATGACACAGTAATTGGACCCCAAAAGTCCAATAGAAGAAAACCCAATTTGGAGCTAGCTTTGGAGCTAATAACTTACCACTAGGATCTCCCACACCCTATTGATATGTCCTGTGTGCAATAATACCTAATTAATATCTTGAACTCAGGTTCTTTAAACCCATTGTGACCTGCCTGTTTTGGGACAGCATTTGTCTTTCATTTTTTCATTGTTACATTCCAGAAGCTATATATTTTTTTACTTTTCTGTGCATGTATCTCTGAGAGGTTTTTTTATTACATTTTATTAACACTTTCGGGCAATGTGAAAAAACAGCAATACCACCATTGTCTTCTTATGTTATAAATTTAGCAGCAATAAAACCCCTTTTTTAAGCAAAAAAAAGATATTAATAAAATGTTTTTGCTTTGTGGCATCTCAAGTCCCATAGCTTTTTTTATCATTGTTTCTTGTGAGAAGTGTGCTAGATATTAGCAGTCTTCATTGGTACTATCAAAACTTTGTGATTGCTTTCTAAGTAGAGATGAGCGAACATGCTCGTCTGAGCTTGGTGCTCGTTCGAGTATTAGTGTATTCGCATATGCTCGCTACTTGGACGAGCATATTGCGATCATCGAGGAAATGGCAACTTCCTCTTCCTGCATGTTAGCAGCCTTTTTTCAGCCAATCAACATGCAGGAGAGTCTTTGGTACCTCCTAGCATCACGTGGGGGCCCTACAAGTCGATAGCAGGGATTGGCTGGCCAGATCAGATGACCTGGGAATATAAGAATCTGGTCCCGCGCTGCTCGCGTCATATGCCGTCTGCATGAGATTAGGGATAGAGCTGCTGTCTGTCAGGGAGAGTGTTAGGGCCTGAATTTAGATGTTGGTTAGGCAGGAATCACCCACAAAGAACCCAACAGCCCTTCTAAGGGCTACAAGCACCTTTTTTTGGTCTCCTCCAGGCTGCTGGCTGGGACTTGTAGTGCAGCTACCACCATCTTGGCTGCACACTGTTAGGGAGTGAAATTAGAATGTGGTTAGGCAGAAATCATCCACAACGAACCCAACGCTCCTTCTAAGGGCTACAACGACCTTTTTTTTTTTTGGCCTCCTCTCGGCTGCTGGCTGGGACTTGTAGTGCAGCGACCGCCATCTTGGCTGCACACTGTGTACAATGACTGGTGGCAGAAAGGGGACAGCACATGGTCCACACAGACCCCAATGAAATTGCCCAAAGTCCTCTCAGTACTCATTTTTGCTGCTGCTGTACCTTGGCTTGCTGGGATCTGTAGTGCAGTCTAGAGAATACGTTTTTATTCTCAGTTATATAAACTACAGTTCAGTGAACAATTGTGAGGTGTGCGATATACTAGCCGCAGTCTAGAGAATAATTTTTTTCACTCAATTACATAAACTACAGTCCAGTGAACAATTGTGAGGTATGCGATACACTAGCCGCAGTCTAGAGAATAATTTTTTTCACTCAATTACATAAACTACAGTCCAGTGAACAATTGTGAGGTGTGCGATACACTAGCCGCAGTCTAGAGAATACGTTTTTATTCTCAGTTATATAAACTACAGTCCAGTGAACAATTGTGAGGTGTGCGATACATTAGCCGCAGTCTAGAGAATAATTTTTTTCACTCAATTACATAAACTACAGTCCAGTGAACAATTGAGAGGTGTATGATACAGTAGCCACAGTCTATAGAATAATTTTTTTCACTCAATTACATAAACTACAGTCCAGGGGACAATTGTGAGGTGTGCGATACACTAGCCGCAGTCTAGAGAATACGTTTTTATTCTCAGTTATATAAACTACAGTCCAGTGAACAATTGTGAGGTGTGCGATACACTAGCCGCAGTCTAGAGAATAATTTTTTTCACTCAATTACATAAACTACAGTCCAGTGAACAATTGTGAGGTGTGCGATACACTAGCCGCAGTCTAGAGAATACGTTTTTATTCTCAGTTATATAAACTACAGTCCAGTGAACAATTGTGAGGTGTGCGATACACTAGCCACAGTCTAGAGAATAATTTTTTTCACTCAATTACATAAACTACAGTCCAGTGAACAATTGTGAGGTTTGCGATACACTAGCTGCAGTCTAGAGAATACGTTTTTATTCTCAGTTATATAAACTACAGTTCAGTGAACAATTGTGAGGTGTGCGATACACTAGCCACAGTCTAGAGAATACGTTTTTATTTTCAGTTATATAAACTGCAGTCCAGTGAACAATTGTGAGGTGTGCGATACACTAGCCGCAGTCTAGAGAATAATTTTTTTCGCTCAATTACATAAACTACAGTCCAGTGAACAATTGTGAGGTGTGCGATACAGTAGCCGCAGTCTAGAGAATATTTTTTTTCACTCAATTACATAAACTACAGTCCAGTGAACAATTGTGAGGTGTGCGGTACACTAGCCACAGTCTAGAGAATAATTTTTTTCACTCAATTACATAAACTACAGTCCAGTGAACAATTGTGAGGTGTGTGGTACACTAGCCGCAGTCTAGAGAATAATTTTTTCACTCAATTACATTAACTACAGTCCAGTGAACAATTGTGAGGTGTGCGGTACACTAGCCGCAGTCTAGAGAATCATTTTTTTCACTCAATTACATAAATTACAGTCCAGTGAACAATTCTCTAGTGTGCTGCACAGCAGCGTCAGTCTATAAAATACGTATTTTCTCTCAGTTATATGTATTACAGTCCATTGAAAAATGGAGTGCTTTGCGGAAAAATAGCCGCCATATAAAGACTACATTTTTTTCTCAGTTATATGTACTACAGTCCAGTGAACAATTCTCTAGTGTGCTGCACAGCAGCGGCAGTCTATAAAATACGTATTTTCTCTCAGTTATATGTATTACAGTCCAGTGAAAAATGGAGTGCTTTGCGGTAAAATAGCCGCCATTTAAAGACTACGTTTTTTTCTCAGTTATATGTACTACAGTCCAGTGAACAATTCTCTAGTGTGCTGTACAGCAACGTCAGTCTGTAAAATACGTATTTTCTCTCATTTATATGTATTACAGTCCAGTGAAAAATGGAGTGCTTTGCGGTAAAATAGCCGCCATTTAAAGACTACGTTTTTTTCTCAGTTATATGTACTACAGTCCAGTGAACAATTCTCTAGTGTGCTGCACAGCAGCGTCAGTCTATAAAATACGTATTTTCTCTCAGTTATATGTATTACAGTCCAGTGAAAAATGGAGTGCTTTGCGGTAAAATAGCCACCATTTAAAGACTACGTTTTTTTCTCAGTTATATGTACTACAGTCCATTGAAAAATGTAGTGGTTTGCAGTAAAATAGCCGCAGTCTAAAAATTCCTTTTTTTCTCTCAATTATATATACTACAGTGCAGTGAACAATACTGTCGTGTGCGGTATAGTAGCCGCACTCTAGTGTTGACACCAACAAGTGACCAAGTTAGTTGAGGTAGCAGGTGAAGCACATAAAATTGTACACTGACACAGCATGGCGGTGACAACAGAGTGACCAAGTTACGCTCAGGTAGTAGGTGAAGCACATAAAATTTTACACTGACACAGCATGGCGGTGACAACAGAGTGACCAAGTTACGCTCAGGTAGTAGGTGAAGCACATAAAATTTTACACTGACACAGCATGGCGGTGACAACAGAGTGACCAAGTTACACTCAGGTAGTAGGTGAAGCACATAAAATTTTACACTGACACAGCATGGCGGTGACACCACCAATGCCTTGGTCAGACTGAGATTGCAGTCAAATGGCTGTAGGTGAGCCTCCCAAAAATTTGTTTTGGAGTGTCTGAAGTTGACCCTCCTGAAAAATTGTTTTGGAGTGTCTGTAGTTGACCCTCCTGTAAAATTGTTTTTGGAGTGTCTGTAGTTGACCCTCCTGTAAAATTGTTTTTGAGTGTCTGTAGTTGACGCTACTAAAAAATTTATTGGAGAGAGGGCCTGTAGGTGGTCCTCCATAAACATTGTTTGTATAGAGCGCCAGTTGGCCCTCAGAAACATTGCCTGTTGGCTCAGCGTTTGTGTAAGAAGAGAAGGAGGAGGAGGAGAGGAGAGGATACATAAAGAATCTTCATGTTGAGCTGGAGATTTGCATTCCGGTGAAATCCAGGCTTTATTCATTTCAATAATAGTCAGCCTGTCAGTTGACAGGCGTGAACGTATATCAGTGATGATACCACCAGCTGCACTGAAGACCCGCTCTGACAACACGCTAGCGGCAGGCAGGCCAGCACCTCCAAGGCGTACAGCGCCAGTTCGGGCAATGTGTCCAGCTGGATGTTGGTATGGTCACCTAGGTACTCCCTCACCATCTTTCTGAACAGCTCCCCCCTACTGGGGGACGGGTGACATAGTCTTGCTGGGGTGCCATAAAACTTGCAAAGTCCTTGGAGAGTGTTCCCCTTCCAGTGCTTGACAAGCTGCCTGCTCCCCTCCTCTCCCTCCCACGACTACGTCCTCTGCCGCTAGCAGTACGTCAGATGGGAAGGATAGTTTCAGCTTGTGCACTAGGGACTGTTGATATTGATTCACTCTCATACTCCTTTCCTCTACAGGAATGAGAGTGGAAAAGTTCTGCTTGTACCTGGGGTCCAGTAGGGTGAACACCCAGTAATCGGTGTTGTCAAAAATGCTTCTAACGCGAGGGTCACGGGAAAGGCAGCCTAACATGAAGTCAGCCATGTGCGCCAGAGTCCCAAAACGCAATAATCTCCTCAATAGGCTGACTCTCCATTTCCTCCTCCTCCTCCAACTCCTCCTCTTCAGCCCATACACGCTCAACAGATAAGAAGGAATGAGCATAGGTACCCTCTTCAGTCTCGCCAACAGTCTCCTTCTCTTCCTTCTCTTCCTCCTCATCCTCCTCCTCATCCTCCTCCTCCAATACGTACTGAGAAACAGACCTGAGGGTGGTCTGGCTATCAAGCAATGTATCTTCTTCCCCCATCTCCTGTGACAAGAGCAAAGCCTCTGACTGCATACTGAGCAGTGACTTTTTCAGCAGACAAAGCAGTGGAATGGTGACGCTGATAATGGCGACATCGCCGCTGACCATCTGTGTTGACTCCTCAAAGTTGCTTAACACCTGACAGATATCAGACATCCACGTCCACTCCTCATTGTACACTTGAAGAAGCTGACTAACCTGACTACCAGTTCTTGTGGAAGTTGTCATCTGGCAGTCTAGAATTGCTCTTCGCTGCTGGTAAACCCTGGCTAACATGTGTAATGTGGAATTCCATTGTGTGGGCACGTCGCACAACAGTCAGTGAGCTGTCAGTCGTAAGCGCCGTTGCACTGCCCTGAGAGTGGCAGCATCTGTGGTTGACTTGTGGAAATGCGCACAGATGCGTCGCACCTTGGTGAGCAAATCAGACAAATTGGGGTAGGTCTTGAGGAACCGCTGAACCACAAGATTGAACACGTGGGCCAGGCAGGTTTTATATGCAGTGTTTATATGGGTTGTTGTTACTTTGGGAAATAGTATTGGTGTATAATGGCACATGTGTGAGCCTGCCGAGTTGCAGAGCCGCCACCAGGTTATGCCCGTTGTCACACACAACCATGCCTGGTTTGAGTTTCAGCGGCACCAGCCAAAGATCGGTCTGCTCCGTGATGCCCTGTAACAGCTCTTGGGCGGTGTGCCTCTTGTCACCTAAGCTCAGCAGTTTCAGCACCGCCTGTTGGCGCTTACCCACGGCAGTGCTGCTGCGCCTAGAGCTACCGACTGAAGGCGCCGTGCTCACAGATTGTATTTGAGAGTAGGAGGAGGAGGGGTTGGAGGAAGAGGCATAATAAGTCTGAGAAACCATGACCGAGGTAGGCCCCGCAATCCTTGGTGTGGGCATTACATGAGCGGCCCCAGGGTCAGACTCGATCCCAGCCTCCACCAAGTTAACCCAATGTGCCGTCAGGGAGATAGTGTCCCTGCCCACCAGCACTTGTCCACGTGTCCGTGGTTAGGTGGACCTTCTCAGTAACCGCGTTGGTCAGGGCACGGATGATGTTCTCTGACACGTGCTGGTGTAGGGCTGGGACGGCACATCGTGAAAAATAGTGGGGGACCAAGTACCGAGGGACAGCCACCGCCATCAGGTTGCGGAAAGCCTCAGTCTCTACCAGTCTATATCGCAGCATCTCCAGGCTCAGCAGTTTTAAAATGTGGACGTTTAGGGCTTGTGCATGTGGGTGGGTGGTTATTGTATTTGCGTTTGCGCTTGCGCTCCAATGTCTGATGCAAAGACAGCTGAAGGCTGTGCTGGGACACATTGGTGTAGGGTGTGGAGGATCGTGGAGGTGAAGGGGTGGTTGTAGGGTGGGAGGCGCTCGTGCCGGGGTCCTGGGCGGGGGGTTGACTCGCTGAGCCAGCATGTGACAAAGGGGTAGGAGCAGTGGTGTGATACGCAGGAGGTGAACGGCCTTGGTTCCATTGAGTCGTGTGTTTAGCACTCATATGCCTACGCATGCTGGTAGTGGTTAGGCTGGTAGTGGTGGCTCCCCTGCTGATCCTGGTGTGGCACAGGTTGCACACCACAGTCCGTCGGTCATCCTCACATTCTTTAAAAAACCTCCAGACTTGCGAACATCTAGGCCTCGGCACAGGAGCTTCACTACGTGAAACAGTTGCTGATCTACTTGCTCTGGCCCTGCTTCTCCCTCTGGCCACCCCACTGCCTCTTCCAACCTGTTCTGGTGCTGCACTTACCTCCCCCTCAAAAGCACTGTCTTGACTAGGCTTACCAACCCAGCTCGGGTCAGTCACCTCATCATCCACCTGCTCTTCCTCCGATTCCTCACTCTGCTCCCCCCTCGGACTTGACAACAACGTCAATGTCTGACAACCGTGTCTCATCATCATCCGACACCTCTTGACGCACTACTTGCACTAAGTCCACACTCTCATCACCCACAGACTGCGAAAGTTCGAAATTTTGGGCATCGGGACAGAGCAACTGCTCAGGTTGCTGTTGAGCAGTGATTTGTGTCTTTGGGTAGGGTCCTGAAAAGACTTCCTGTGAGTATGCCGGATCTGAATCCATATTTTCCATGGGAGGGGTGTTGAGGGGTTAATAGTGAGCAAGTCTGTCTATCTGTATGTATGTATCTTTCTCTCTCTTTTTCACATGCTGGCCAGCAAACCTTTGTCTCTGCCCACTATCATTTCCACAGACAAACTAGCTCAGTATTCCCCACCACCAAACACACAGCATTACAAGCTATTTACCTACAGGAGACTAAACCTGAGGAGAGGGTGTGCTGGGTTTATATAGGGTGCTTCTAATTATTGCCAGGTGAGGCAAAGCTGCAGCCAAACCTAGTGGGTTTATGTTCTTATGTTATGTTTGGTATAACTTGGTAAAATGTATATAGATTGTAAGCTCCTTTTTTATTTTAAAAGGAGACAGCTAGAATGCTTTGTGTTTTATGTAGTTTAATGTATGATTTATGTGCAATATTTCTGTTTTAAACCAAATGCATGTTCCTTTAAGACTGATGGATTCTGGGAACTGGTAAATTGTATATAAGTGCACTTGTATGTAGGTGGAGGGATCTTCAGTTCAGACTGGATGAGCTGAGAGCTGGGGTGCTACTTGATCCTAAGGTAGCTGCAACTTAACCCCTTATTCTCCTGAACTTTGTTTTTGTTAATTTGTTTTGTTTTTGCTCAAAAATAAACCTGAGCTTATTTTGCCAAGACCTGAGTGAGGACTGTTTCTAACGGCAACGACTCCCACATCCCAACAAGGGGTAGGCTGGGGGGAAGGAGGTTGAGCTGGAGGAGCCAGAGGTCTACTCCCTTGGCTAAAGTGGGTGGACTGTGTGGAAGACTGGGTGGTGGATAAATTACTTGGACACATTATCCGCTATCCACGTCATCACCTGTTCGCACTGTTGTGGTTTCAATAGTGGTGTACCACATGACCTTTTAAGTTGTGAGATGAATTTAGGGAGCGAAACTCTGCGGCGTTCCACTGCTCCCTCATCAGTAGGTACTGTGTCACCCTGCCCAGGACCATGGCCTCTGCCCCCCTACATCACTTGGATGCCCACGTCCTCGACCCTTAGCCCACCACACAATTTTTCACTGCACTGTAGGATATATGAATGAGAGAAAAAATGTATATTTTCTAGACTCCGGCTAGTGGGCAGCACACGACAGAATTTTGCACAGCCCTGTATAATGTATAACTGAGACGAAAAAGGTATATTTTCTACACTCCGGCTAGTGTGCAGCACACGACAGAATTTTTCACTGCACTGTAGTATATATAACTGAGAGAAAAACGTAGTCTTTAGACGGCGGCTATTGTACCGCAAATCACTCAATTTTTCACTGCACTGTATGATATATAACTGAGAGAAAAAAAACGTATATTTTTTACACTCTAGCTACTGTGCAGCACACGACAGAATATTTCACTGCGCTGTAGGATATCTAATTGAGAGAAAAAACGTATACCCAAGACTGACGCTACTGTACAGAACACGACATAATTGTTCACTGGACTGTAGTATATATAACTGAGAGAAAAAACGTATTCCGAAGACTGCACTACAGATGCCAGCAAGCCAAGATACAGCATCAGCAAAAATGAGTACTGAGACGACTTTGGGCAATTTCTTTTGGGTCTGAGTGGACCACGTGCTGTCCCTTCTGCCACCAGTCGCTGTGCACGGCGCGCAGCCGAGATGGCTGTAGCTGCACTACAAGTCCCAGCCAGCAGCCGAGAGGAGGCCAAAAAAAAAGGTAGTTGTAGCCCTTAGAAGGAACGTTGGGTTCTTTGTGGATGATTCCTGCCTAACCACATTCTAATTTCACGCCCTAACAGTGTGCAGCCAAGATGGCGGTCGCTGCACTACAAGTCCCAGCCAGCAGCCAGGAGGAGGCCAAAAAAAAGGCGTTGTAGCCCTTAGAGGGAGCGTTGGGTTCTTTGTGGATGATTCCTGCCTAACCACATTCTAATTTCACGCCCTAACAGTGTGCAGCCAAGATGGCGATAGCTGCACTACAAGTCCCAGCCAGCAGCCAGGAGGAGACAAAAAAAAAAGGTGCTTGTAGCCCTTAGAAGGGCTGTTGGGTTCTTTGTGGGTGATTCCTGCCAAACCAACATTTAAATTGAGGCCCTAACACTCTCCCTGACAGACAGCAGCTCTATCCCTAATCTCATGCAGCAGTCAGGAGGAGACCAAAAAAAAAGGTGCTTGTAGCCCTTAGAAGGGCTGTTGGGTTCTTTGTGGGTGATTTCTGCCTAACCAACATCTAAATTCAGGCCCTAACACTCTCCCTGACAGACAGCAGCTCTATCCCTAATCTCATGCGGCCAGCGTCTGACGTTCACCGCCATTCCGTGTCATGGTAAAATTTTAAGTGCTTCACCAGCTACCTCAGTCTCACTTGGTCACTCTGGGTTCACCGCCATGCTGTGTCAGGGTAAATTTTTGGGTGGTTCGCCTGCTACCTCAATCTAACTTGGTCACTTGTTGGTGTCACCACCACGCTGTCACCACGCTGTGTCAGGCTTATGCCTGCGTCGTGGGGCAGGGGATAGGACAGCAGTGCCAGCATGGGCAGTGGTGTCACCCGCAGGCGGCGATGGACCTTCGTTGCACCTAGTTGGGTGCTTTCCTAACATGTGCCAGCGCATTTGCCTTGCCCATCTTGGTCTGGGTCAGCACAATTGCCTTGAGGGTCACCAGCAGGCTGTTGCCCGAGAATTTGGGGTAATGGTGGGATTAAGCAGCCTCAGAGGCATCCATGCATGCTGCCCCTGCTGTTTCCTGTCCATTTCCGTGGTGTTTCCATCATTTTCTGAGGTTTCCAGGTTTTCACCCAGCCATCCCTAGGCAGAGCCTTGGTCCCCTGCAAAAAATGCTCGAGTCTCCCATTGACTTCAATGGGGTTTGTTATTCGAAACGAGCACCCGAGCATCGGGAAAAATTCGACTCGAATAACGAGCACCCGAGCATTTTAGTGCTTGCTCATCTCTATTTCTAAGCAAAAAATCAAAACACAGTAATTTTGGCATTTTTTAACATTTTTTATGGTATTCATTGTGTAGGATAAATATATTTGCATAGGTCATTACGAATTAGACCACTTATTAGTCCCACAATGGAACACTGACATGGGATTTTTTAATCACTTATATAATACACTGTTCTACTGATGTAGTGTATTTTATGCGGTCAGTGCCACTGGCAATGC
Source organism: Rhinella marina (assembly GCA_900303285.1). Classification (NCBI taxonomy): domain Eukaryota; kingdom Metazoa; phylum Chordata; class Amphibia; order Anura; family Bufonidae; genus Rhinella; species Rhinella marina. The sequence goes on from ONZH01017119.1 coordinate 165,092, forward strand.
TTAATAGGCATACACAAAAGGAATCCTGTGGGCTTACGTTAGACCAACAACTGGTGTGCAAAGACATTGGCACGCTGCAGTCACATTCCCAGGGTTACCAATGGGTGAAAGAGAAAGCCATTTCAGTCTGAAACCACTTAAGTGACTCGGTCGCTATTGACTGTGCCATCTAAAGTTAAATAGCCTGGAACTGCTATTCTGCCAATCTGGGCCGTTAGAACAGGAACCTGGCTGTTATAAGACTGGTAAGCTAACGCTATTTCCTTCAAGGGAGATCCATGCAACACTTAGATTAGGCTCCCTAAAAACGTGGTTGCCTAGGCCAAGACCTTTTGTGACCATCGTAAAAAGGCCATATTAGTGGTCACTAAAAGGTGAACAATTTTATTACAGTCTGGGACTCCTTCCTCTACCTTTAGACAATCTGGTTAATATAGAGTTGTCTTTATTGATCCAAGTTTTGGAAATATTCTATTGCTATCGCATATGGTTTTGCAGTACTGATCCTTTTGTCCTGTTTTTGTTTTGCTTGTGTTTTCTTCTGGTAGACACCCCAGTCTGAAACACAAGTAGCTCTTTTCATAGTCTGATCCTTTAGTCAATAGCTGCTGTGTTTTTAAATTGAATATTCTAGGCTGAGGATTTAAGTATTACCAAGCTGTATCTCATTTTGAGCAAGTGTCAGTTCACATGAAATGGCCATTGACCTCACACTTCTTTCCACTCCTCCTGTGTATATATCTGTCTGCACTAGGAACACTAGTGAGTGGTGAAGTGCCATGGATATTTCATCTACATGTGTGCTGTTTACAGTCTTGCCTTACCACTGATCACTCTTCGGAATATCCATTGTTAATATTGCAAGGACCCAGATAGCTGCTGAGATTATTGGATGTTTTATGCGTAGTCCCCACCATCTTTCTTTTGAGCCTGTAGTCATACTGCCTACAGGCTCACTACCTGTGCGTCCTCCACAACCTGTACTTTTAATTCCTCTTCTTGCTAACCTACAGACACTAGAAAAAGGGAGTTGCCAAAATCATGTTTTGTTTCAATCAAAAAATTATGGACAGTTAATATTTCTAATATGTAAAGCGAATACTGTGCCATAATACTGTTATGAGAACATTAGCAGTATTCACTGTAAAGCATAATAATCAGTAGAAGCAGTTCCAGCTTACAGAAAAATGCAGACACCTCCACTTTTTTCATGCACAATGTCCAGAAATTTTCCAATGGTTGGCAACCCTGCTCATGGCTACAGGATCTGGCTACTCACTTGTTTATGGTATGTATTTTTTGGCAAATTCTTTATATTTTGAACATTTATAACTGGTACAAAGAATAATAAAAAACTTGTGGGCAGGGCCCTCTGTCCTTCTGTAGTAGTTTGTAACTCGTCTTCTTCATGCTTCTTGCAATTGTCTGTATTATGTCTGTACACCCCTTATCATATGTACAGTGCCATGGAATGAATTGTGCTTTAACCCCTTAGTGACTAATGACGTATTGTGTATGTCATGATCTGGTGTTAGTTACTGCATAATGACGTGCACAGTACGTCATGAGATCCAAGTGTCACCAAAGTATACTGTAACGGCCAACATCACTGCTGGCACTGATGTTGGCTGTTTAACCCCTTCCATGCCGCGGTCCATAGGGAAGGGGTTGTGGCAGCGTCCTGATGGTTACCATGGCAACCAGACGCCTTCACAGGCATTCGGCTTGCCATGGTATATCAAGCTTGATCAGGCTCCTGCTAAAGGCAGAAGCCTGATCAGGCTTACTGTGAATGAAAATACACTGCAGTACACTATACAGTGTATTGCAGTGTATTATAGAGGCATCAGACCCACTGGATCTTCAAGAACCAAGTGGGTCTGAGTCAAAAAAGTGTAAAAAAAAATGAAAAAGGTAAAAGAAAAGTGAAAAATTTTTTTTTTCCCATATACACACATTTATAATTGGGTAAAAATGAAGAAAATAAAATACCCTAAGCATGTTTGGTATCGCCGCGTCCATAACAACCAGCTCTATAAAAATATCACATGACCTAACCCCTCAGGTGAACACCGTAAAAAAAAAGCAGTGCCAAAAAAGCCATTTTAAGTGCAACACCAAGCGATCAAAATGGCGTATGCCACCCAAAATATTACCAATCAAACTGTCACCTCATCCCGCAAAAAATGAGACCCTAGCTAAGACAATCGGCCAAAAAATAAGAAAGCTATAGCTTTCACACTATGGAGACATTAAAACATTATTTTTTTCTTTCAAAAATGCTATTATTGTGTAAATGTTAAATACAAAAGAAAAAGTATACATATTAGGTATCGCCGCACCCATAACGACTGGCTCTATAAAACTATCACATGATCTAAGCTCACAAGTGAACATTGTAAAAAATAAAAACAAAAACAGTGCCAATAAAGTAATTTTTTTGTCACCTACCATCACAAAAAGTGCAACACCAAGTGATCAAAAGGGCATATGCCCCCCAAAATATTACCAATCAAACTGTCACCTCATCCCCCCAAAAATGAGACCCTTCCTAAGACAATCACCTAAAAAATAACAACGTTATGGCTCTCAGACTATGGAGACACTAAAACATCATTTTTTTGTTTCAAAACTTAAATAAATAAGTGTAAAACTTAAATAAATAAGAAAAAGTACACATATTAGGTATTGCCACGTCCGTAATGACCTTCTCTATAAAAATATCACATAACCTAACCCCTCAGGTGAACACCGTTATAATAAATAAATAAAAACTGTGCTAAAATTACCAATTTTTTTGTCACCTTGCCCCAAAAAGTGTAATAATGAATGATCAAAAAATCATATGTACCCAAAAATGGTACCAATAACAACGTCAACTCTTCCGGTAAAAAACCAGCCCATGCACAAGACGATCGGCAGAAAAATAAAAAAAATCGGCAGAAAATGGAAACACAAAAACATAATTTTTTTCTAAAAATGCTTTATTATGTAAAACTGAAACAAACAAAGAAGGTAGACATATCTGATATCATCGCATCCGTAATAACCTGCTCTATATAAATAGCACATGATCTATCCTGTCAGATGAACGATGTGAAAAACAAAAAATAAAAACTGTGCTAAAACATCCATTCTTTGGTTACCTTGCCTCACAAAAAACATAATATAGAGCGATTAAAAATCATATGTACCCCAAAATAGTACCAGTAAAACTATCACCTTATTCCTTAGTTTCCAAAAATGGGGTCACTGTTTGATTGTTTCTACTGTAGGCTGCCTTCCAAAAACCATACGGCGCTCCTTTTCTTGTGCTCCCTGCCATGCACCCATATAGCAGTTTACTACCACATGTTGGGTGTTTTTGTAAACTGCAGAATCAGGGTAATATATATTGAGTTTTGTTTGGCTGTTAACCCTCGATGTGATAAAGAAAAAAATGGATTAAAATGGAAAATCTGCCAAAAAAGTAAAATTTAGAATTTTCATCTCCATTTTCCTTTAATTCTTGTGGAATACCTAAAGGGTTAACAAAGTTTGTAAAATAGGTTTTGAGTAACTTGAGAGGTAGTTTCCAAAATGGGATCATTTATGGGGGGTTTCTACTATGTAAGCCCCACGAAGTGACTTCAGACCTGAACTGGTCTTTGAAAACTGGGTTTTGGAAATTTTCTTAAAAAATTTAAGAATTGCTTCTAAAATTCTAAGCCTTCTAACGTCCCCAAAAAATAAAATGTTATTTACAAAATGATGCAACTATAAAATAGACATATAGGGAATGTTAAGTAATAAATATTGTATGAGATATCACTTTCTGTTTTAAAAGCAGAGAAATAGAAATTTTGAAAATTGCGAATTTTTCAAAATTTTTGGCAAATTTTGGATTTTTTCATAAATAAAGGTGAAATATATTGACTCAAATTTATGACTGTCATGAAGTACAATGTGTCATGAGAATACAGTCTCAGAATGGCTTGCATACGTAAAAGTGTTCCAAAGTTATTACCACATAACCTGATACATGTCAGATTTTCAAAAATAAGTCTGGTTACGAAGGTGCAAAACAGCCAGGTCATTAAGGGGTTAATAATAATTCATAATACTAATATAAAAAGGAATAGGGATAGGCATAAAGTCTATCTGTAAAAAAACATCAGTGTACCTGACCACAGGCCATACTGGACTTAGTATTAACCAATAGACCTGACAGAACAACAGATGTGCAGGTTGGGGGACACCTGGGAAATAGTGACCATAATATAATAACCTTCCAACTGTCATTCAAAAGAGCTTCTTCAGGGAGGAACAAAAATACCAAACTTCAAAAAAGCAAAATTTAGTCAACTAAGGCCTCTTTCACACTAGCGTTAGTACGGATCCGGCGGGTCCCTTCACCCGCCGGATCCGTACTGAGTAATACAACCTTGTGGATCCGTAATTCCGGATCCGGTTGTATTAGCGTTTAAACGGATCCGGAATAACCTCTATTGAAAGTCAATGGAGGACGGATCCGTTTACAAGTGTGTCCACACCTAACGGATCCGTCCCCATTGACTTGCATTGGGGGTCATTCCGGATCCGTTTAGGTGCGGATAACTAGTACGGAGAGCAAACCGCAACATGTTGCGGTTTGCTCTCCGGTCTGAAGACTGAACGGAATGCTTTCAGGAGCATTCCGTTGTCTTCAGTTCAGTTTTGTCCCCATTGACAATGAATGGGGACAAAACGGAAGCGTTTTATTCCGGTATTGAGCCCCTATGACGGAGCTCAATACCGGAATTCCATAACGCTAGTGTGAAAGTAGCCTAAGGGAGGCCACAGGCCTAACTAACTGGGACAAAGTCCTCAAAAATAAGCATCCTAATATCTAATTGTGAGAGGTAAAGGAACAAGGGAATAAAAGGTTAAGGAACAAGAAAAAAACAATGTGGATAAATAGAGCTGTAAAGAAAGCAATAAATGACAAACAGAAAGCATTTAAATCACTAAAACAGGAGGGGAGCGAGAAAGCATTGAAAAACTATAAGGAAAAAAATAGAATATGTAAAAGACAAATAAAAACAGCCAAACTAGAGACCGAGAGATTAATCGCCAAAGAGAGTAAAATTAACCCTAAAATGTTCTTTAATTATATAAATGGTAAAAAGTATAAACCTGAAGGTGTCGGCCCCTTACAGAGTAATGAGGGGGGGAGTTGCAGAGAGCGATGAGGAGAAAGCAAAGCTACTAAATATCTTTTTCTCCACTGTATTCACTGAGGAAAATAAACTGTCAGATAAAATGCAGAATATAAAAAGTAAATTCCCCATTAAAAATGCCCTGCCTGACCCAGGAAGAAGTAGAGCTGCATCTTAAAAAGATTAAAATGGACAAATTGCCAGGACTGGATGGCATACACCCCCGTATCCTAAGAGAATTAAGTAATGTCATCGCCAGACAGGGAGTGTTCCACAGGATTGGCGCATAGCAAATGTGGTGCCAATATTCAAAAAGGGTCCAAAAACAGAGCCCGGGAACTATAGGCCAGTAAGTTTAACATCTGTCGTGGGTAAACTGTTTGAGGGTTTTCTAAGAGATGCTATCTTGGAGTACCTCAATGAAAATAAGCAAATAACTCCATATCAGCATGGCTTCATGAGGGATCGGTCATGTCAAACCAATTTAATCAGTTTCTATGAGGAGGTAAGTTCTAGACTGGACCGCGGCGAATCAATGGATGTCGTGTATCTGGACTTCTCCAAAGCATTTGACACGGTACCATATAAAAGGTTAGTATATAAAATGAGAATGCTTGGCCTGGGAGAAAATGTCTGTATGTGGGTAAGTAACTGGCTCAGTGATAGAAAACAGAGGGTGGTTATTAACGGCACATATTCAGATTGGGTCACTGTCACTAGTTGGGTACCACAGGGGTCAGTATTGGGCCCTATTCTCTTCAATATGTTTATTAATGATCTTGTAGAAGGCTTGCACAGTAAAATATCAATCTTTGCAGATGACACTAAACTGTGTAAAGTAATTAACACAGAAGAGGACAGTACACTGCTACAGATGGATCTGGATAGACTGGAGGCTTGGGCAGAGAAGTGGCAGATGAGGTTTAACACTGACAAATGTAAGGTTATGCATATGGGAAGGAATAATGCAAGTCACCAGTACATACTGAATGGTAAAATATTGGGTAACTCTGACATGGAAAAGGACCTAGGAATTTTAGTGAACAGCAAACTAAGCTGTAGAAACCGCAGTGACAGACAGCTGCTGCCAAGGCCAATAAGATAATGGGTTGCATCAAAAGAGGCATAGATGCCCATGATGAGAACATAGTCCTGCCACTTTACAAATCACTAGTCAGACCACACATGGAGTACTGTGCACAGTTCTGGGCTCCTGTGAACAAGGCAGACATAGCAGAGCTGGAGAGGGTTTAGAGGAGGGCAACTAAAGTAATACCTGGAATGGGTGGACTACAGTACCCAGAAAGATTATCAAAATTAGGCTTATTCACTTTAGAAAAAAGACGACTGAGGGAAGATCTAATAACTATGTATAAATATATCAGAGGTCAGTACAGAGATCTCTCCCATGATCTATTTATCCCCAGGACTGTGACTGTGACGAGAGGACATCCTCTGCGTCTGGAGGAAAGAAGGTTTGTAGACAAACATAGAAGAGGATTCTTTACGGTAAGAGCAGTGAGACTATGGAACTCTCTGCCTGAGGAGGTGGTGATGGTAAGAGTTCAAGAGGGGCCTGGATGTATTTCTGGAGTGTAATAGTGTAATAATTTTACAGGTTATAGTTACTAGAGATGGGTCGTTGATCCAGGGAATAATTCTGATTGCCTGATTGGAGTCGGGAAGGAATTTTTTTCCCTAAAGTGGGGAAAATTGGCTTCTACCTCACAGGGTTTTTTTGCCTTCCTCTGGATCAGCTTGTAGGAAAACAGGCCAAACTGGATGGACAGATGTCTTTTTTCGGCCTTATTAACTATGTTAATATGTTACTATGCTAGGTGTCATCGTCTTGCATGGGCCAGGGAGCATCTAAGCTGGATGAGGGACCAGTGGGCCTCAGTGCTGTTCACTGATAAAAGTTGATTCACGCTGAGCAGAAATGATAGCCGCCAATGATGTTGGAGACATCAAGGAGAGAGCTAAGCATCAGCCACTATTGCCACCAGTAGAGATGAGCGAAGCGATTCGTTGATTCGTATCGAATCTTGGAAATTTTCAGCTGCGAAACGAATTTCCTTGGATTCGCTTCGTATTATTCATAAACGTACGCATAAATTTACACGCTAACTATATGTACGATACATATGAAACGTACGAAATGTGCGCATTATGCGTGAGGTGGAACAATGACGATACGCCCACGCAAGAGCGGGAAAGTGAAGATACGCCCCCCTCTGAACTGGGAAAGAACAGCCCACCGGGATCTAGCTATTTTGCATGTATAGGGAGTGAAGACTCTTCCCTCAGTGCTCCACCCTCCTCTGAAGCCACTCTGAACCAGTTTAGACCAGAGCTGACTTTATAGGAAGCATCTTGGCTAAGAAACAACTGCGTCCAAATTGGGATGAAATGTGCTTTGGGTTTGAGTTCCCTGTACCACAACGTGCTCCAGACATCAGGATGTAACAAGTTCAACTCTGCCAGAGAAACTAAGCTTCAGTGCCTGTGTCATTACCTGCTGAAGTTGCAGCGCCTGCGACTCGTGAGGTGGCTGGAGCATCTAGTGCGGCTGGAGTGTCCACTATGTCTCGTACGGCAGAGGCGGCTAGAGCGTCCATTTCTCCGCCTAGGAGGAGGTCCACCCCTTCCATACACCAGAATCCAATTGTTCCACCATCTGTGATGGCCCATGCACTGACTCTCTGGGACTATAAAACCGCAGCGGAGGACTGGATCTTACAACTTATTGACCACCCTAGGCCAGGAGATCCTTCTTTGGAACGCAGGAATGGAAATGTGCTTTGGTTCTCGGTTGGAAGAGGGTCTGGCTTCCTGCAGGATGACGAAGATGGAAGGGAATATTTTGTGGGCCGCAGGTCGATGAAACGGCCGTACCTGCCACAACATCGTCATAGCCTGTACGTGGGTGATCAGGTGGAGTACACCCCCATGGTGTCCCTGAAAGGCCCATTTGGGACCGGGGTTACCCTCCTGTCAAAGCCTCTGGTGCCTAAAATGGAACCAGAAGTGTGGCCGGATGAACCACCAGGTCTAGGATGCTTGAGCTGCCTGCAGGAGTTCCCAGATGGTGTCCTCCGGTTCAGGGAAAAGCCACAGCCTCAGCCGGAGCCTCTGATTCCTGGACTGCCAGCAACACCACCACCACAGTCCTTTCAGCTGGGTCAGCTAACTACATTATCATTCACCTTCCAATCAACGGTCATCCACCAGTACCAGTTGCCGTCGAAGGTGAAGCCAGCAGCAGCCGGGGAAGCTGGGCCTTCTTTCCTGGATGCAACCTTTCCGGAACTGCTGCAGCTGGAAGTCCTTACCCCTGATGTCCCGGCAGGAGGATCCAGAAAAGCGCAAGTGGCTGCAGCGCTAACCAGCGTGACCACCACCCGGGCAAGTCCAACTGAAGGAAGAAGAGGCTGGAGTTCCACCACCACAGCGAGCATGGCCTACAAGAGGCAGGAGCGTCCTCTGATGAGCTTCAGCAGCAGCTCAAGCAAGGAGGACTTCAGGTCCCTCATCTGAGGAACCTACTACTGGCTGCTGTCAAGGACTGCAGGAGGACCTAAGGGAGCCACACCATGGACTGCACCTGACGGGTGAGAGCTAGTTGGCACTTTTATGTTTGTGTGTTTGTCTGTATTGCCCCCATTTGACTCTCACCCAGATGGACATGGCTATCAGGACTCCCCCCATTCTGCAGAAAATTCCCTGTTGCGCCGAAGTGCGCCTATTCTCCTTTTTCCCCCCTTCTCAGGTTATTTGGGAGCCCCTTTTGCAAAAAGGGTTCTCTATTTGCTGCTATTCTCTATTATCCATGTGGATTACACATTACCTGTTTGGATTACAATTAGAGATGAGCGAATCATCCAAAATTTGCTTCGCCGAATATTCGTCGAAGTTTTCACAAGATTCGAACGAATACGAATCTATGTTATTATGTGGTGTTTTGCGAACATTTGCACACTAATAACGAACGTACACTTGTTAAAGGTACGCAACTGATGTGAACACATACGCATGAGCGTACAAAACTGTGTACGAATCCTTAGCGTACTATTGTTTTTTTCCAGTATCTTCACTTTCCCGCTCTTGTGGGGGCGGAACGTCATTCTCCCGCCGTACGCAGAATGCGTAAATTTACTTACGTTTCATACGTATCTTACGTATAGTTAGCGGTAAATTTTTTGCATATGTTTACGAATAATACGAAGAGAATCCGCCAAAATTCGGATTCGCTTCGGAGAAGAAAATTTCCAAGATTCGATACAAATCTACGAAGCGCGAATAGATTCATCTCTAATTACAATTTTACCTCACGTGGATTACAATTGAATTTTGGAACATGTGTTCCAGACAGACTGTTTTATCATTGCCAAGCCAACTAGGATCCATAAGGAGAGAGACTCAAATGTATATCTGAGCCTTTTATGCTTGCAAATGTGAAATTGATTGCACTAAAATGTTTGCATACTTATGTCTTTTCTGTATTTCAGCTACACAGTTTTTAATGGTACAGCACTTTAGCCCATTGTGTGTATTCTTTTTCTGGTACTGCAATGTGTCTTATTAATGCACTTATTGTACGGTGTTTTTAGTAAATTATTAACTTATTGAAAGCTAGCAGCAGTGAGCACCTTATTTTTCTAGTTCATATAGTCTGCCTCTAAAGACTGTAGGCCGCGGCCTAGCCTCGTGCGTATGACACATTCGCACGTCAATGGTACACTAAGTATTCGTACGCACTTTTGTATGCTAATGCTTACGTATTACGTACTTTTAACTACGCTGACTGTACGTATGTAATTTACGCAGGAATGTTCGCAAAACAACGATTGTTTTTTTTTTTACGTAGATTCGACGAATAAGTTCGTTTAAATACGAATCTTGTCAGAAATTCGGCAAATATTCATCGAATAAAATTTTGAATGATTCGCTCATCTCTAGTCACCAGGCAAGCCTTTGATGGTGGTGGTGTTACAGTGTGGGCAGGTGTGTCTAGTCAATACCAAATTGTCCTACACTTTGTGAATGGTACAGTGACAAGCCCATACTACTTGAATAAGATAATTAATCCAATCATTGTGCCTCTGCATAAACAACACAGGCCTAATTTCATCTTCATGGATGACAATGCGCCAGCTCATCAAGGTCACATCATTAGGGAATGGCTGCTGGAGACTGGGGTACCTGTGGCCTGCAGTTTCTCCAGATGTGAATCCCACTGAAAACCAATGGGATCAGCTGAGTCGCCGTGTAGAGGCTTGTAACTCTGTACCCCAGAACCTCAATGACCTGAGGGACGCTCTTCAAGAAGAGTGGGATGTCATGCCTCAGCAGACTAATAGGCGACTTGTGAAAAGCATGAGACGTCGTTGTCAAGCTGTAATTGCTCAAGGCCACATGACAAGTTTTTGAGACATTGACATTTTTTGTGGGGGTATACCCACCACTGTTGTTGGCTTTTGTTTCAATAAATTGTTTGAGATGAGGAAATCACCATTGCAGGCTTCTACTTAAAGGGGTTGCCCCACGAAAAATATTTTACAGTTTTCAAACCAGCACCTGGATCTGAATACTTTTGTAATTGCATATAATTACAAATTTTGTATAGCTACTGAGTTATTCAATAACATATATCTGTATAGGACCACTTAATTTCTTATTTCTTTGACCTATTCACTGAGAAGGCCCACATGCTCAGTTTCAACTTTTAACTGCCTCCTGAGCTGTGATTGGGAGAGCTGAGACACGCCCCCTTAGCTGCAGCAGAAATGACCCTCCCCTGGAGCTGTCAGCTTGATATAAATCTAGCAGAGCAATGAATGAGGAGATCTCTGGATCCATGTGAGGTACAGGGCTGGTTCTAGCTTTATTAGAAAGAGGTTGTCATGGACTATATGATGTCTGATTTTCATTTTTTACATTATTCGTGGGATAACCCCTTTAAATGCTCTAATCTTGTGATATAATATCACTGTAGTGTGAACTTTTTACGTTTTCCATAAATTTCACTCGAAAGCCAAACATCCCTAACTTTTTGTGAGTAGTGTATATTGTATTGTATTGTATAGAAGGTATATTAAAGGGGTTATCCCACGAATAATGTAAAAAATGAAAATCAGACATCATCTAGTATATGACAACCTCTTTTTAACAAAGCTAGAACCAGCTCTGTACCACACATGGATCCAGAGATCTCCCCATTCATGGCTCTGCTAGATTTATGTCAAGCTGACAGCTCAGGGGGAGTGTCTTTTCTGCTGCAGCTAAGGGGGCGTGTCTCAGCTCTCCGTATCACAGCTCAGGAGACAGTTAAAAGTTGAAACTGAGTATGTGCGGCCTGCTCATTGAATAGGTCAAAGAAACAAGAAATTAATACAGATACATTTTATTGAATAACTCAGTAGCTATACAAAATTTTTAATGACATGCAATTACAAAAGTATTCAGATCCAGGTGCAGGTTTGAAAACTGTAGAATATTTTTCGTGGGACAACCCCTTTAAATCCTTCTGCACCTGAGTAAAAAAGTAAAGCTCTTATTAGTTTATAAATCGCCTACATGTATTAACTTTGAACATTCCAACAACTGGTAATCTATAGATATATTAAAATGTGTTAGCGGGTCTATGAAAGATGATTTTACTTTAGCAGCTTTCCAAACTTAGAAAACTATAGATTAGTAATCGTCAAAGTGGACGTAGCTAAATAATGATCCAAATAGTAATTGGCTTTAGAGAATGTATCACGCATCAACCCATTAACTGACCTTCTTAATAATAGAGCTGGTAAATCAAATTTACCAGGGTAGTCACCTAATCCATTACTCAATAACATAAGGCCCTATCTGCTGTACCTCAATGGATACTACTGCACCTCAAATTTATTATGATGGTAAATGGAAATGGCCAGTGGTTTTATAGCCACCAAAAATAAAAGTGGTAATATAGGGTCATGAGGAGTCATGTGAGGAAATTGGGTCTTATCTGGTCTCTGTGCCCAAAGTAAAAAAAAAGCTGACAGAAGTTGATTTTTACCTTCATTTTTTCAATCCCCATTGGCTGGGGAGTGGGAGGGGACGTGACCTGAGCGGGGGCGTGGTTTAGCGGGACTTTTGGGGGGGGGTTGCTTTTCTTTTAAGTCCTTCTTTTGAGGGTGGCCTGAATTAAAGGTCGATATCATGGTAATTTATGAGGATACGCAATGGGTAGCAGTGGAAGAAAACATCTTTTATTACTACTGAACGGTCGTAGTCTAAAATTAGTCTATTTCATCTAATGTTTCTGTGTGTCATTGCAGAGAGAAATTCACCCTCCCACCCCTGCAGCTAACAGAGGTTTATTTTTACCTTCATTTTTTCAATCCCCGTTGGCTGCGGAGTGGGAGGGGGCGTGGCCTGACAGAGTCTGGAGCGTGGCTTAGCCAGACGCTTTGCACGGGTGTATTTAATCTATTTCATTTAATGTTTCTGTGTGTCGTTGCAGAAAGAAAGTCAATCTCCCACCCATCCCTGCAGCTGACAGAAGTTGATTTTTACCTTTATTTTTTCAATCCCTGTTGGCTGCGGAGTGGGAGGGGGTGTGGCCTGATGGAGTCGGGGGCATGGCTTAGTGAGACCTGGGGCGGGGTTTTTTAAGTACTTCTTTTAGGGTGGCCTGAATTAAAGGTTGATACCATGATTATTTATGAGGCCACACAATGGGTAGCAGTGGAAGAAAACATCTTTTAATACTACTGAACGGTCTTAGTCTAAAATTTGTCTAAAACATAAGTTATACTTATGGTAACGGAATACCTTTAACAGTGTCAGTGAATAGAAATGGCTGGGTTATTACCTGAGCTCCTCAGCTGGCTGCTATGGAAACCTGCCCTCCCTGTGTGTGTCTGTGCAGAGAATGGCAGTTGAAGTTTAAAAACCAAAGCTCCCAGGCTAATATTGGCTAATGGAGATGATATTTTGGGAATATCTCGGGAATGATACGTCCTAGAGAGATGAGTCCTGGTCTAAAACCTTCCCGGACACCTGATGTACCTGTGTGCCGAATTTGGTGAAAATCGGTCCAGTAGTTTGGTCGCGCATAGAGAACAGACAGACAGACAGAAACTCATTTTTATAATATTAAGAGATAGGAAAAAAACTATAAATATTCTACCTAATCTGGAGCTATATAATGTTTCCAACAAGTAATACCACTTAATGGAAACTAAATTCTTGGCTGCATCTAATGAGGCCAAGGCCCAATCCATGTCCATAGTCTGCCCTATCTGAGTGACCTTTTGCATATTATCGAAATTATATTTAATTGCCATGACATGGTTATGATGTATGATGGTCAACATCACCCTATTGATGCCATGACCTTTGTTTGTACCTAGTAGTAGATGTTCAACAGTGAAATAGTTTCATATGAATCACGTTCCATTGGATCTTTATTGAGTTTTAAAATGTTAACCTTAGTGGCAACATAAAGCATCCAGAAGGGATCCTTGGTTAGAGGTGTCCAAATAAATATGATGTAATGATTGTATCAAATTCTCAAGATATCTACTACTACTATATAACAACCTCTAATTTATCCTTGGCTGCATCTGATGAAGCCAAAGCCCAGTCTATGTCCATAGCCTGCCCTGTTTGAGTGACCACTTGATCCTGTTGGATTTTATGCAAAATAGATGTAATGGGCATAACCTGGTCATGATGTATGATGGTCAAGATCACCTTATTGAGACCTTGACCTTCCTTTTTATGTTATAGTAGATGTTTATAAGTGAAATGGCTTGATATGAAGCACATTGTATTGTATCCTTATCAAATTTTAAAATGATAACTTTAACAGCAACATAAAGAATTCAGAAGGGATCTTTTGTTAAAGGCCTCCAAATACATACAATGTAATGATGGCATAAAATTCTCAAGATATCTACTCTAATACAATGAAACAACTGCCAATGCAGTTTCCCATAAAATACACTAATATGCTATCAATGTATTCAAACCGTGCTGCTCAATCTCTCGTCCACCTCTGGTCTTGCTCTTGCATGGCCTCTTCTCTCTGTCAGTGAAAATTCTTCGGTAATATAGAAAGCTTTTCATAAAGCTTTTTTAATCTTTGAACTAATCTTCACATACCATCCAAAATGCAACCTCTGCTCTACATATGACCTTCTTCTTTCATTTTCTCTCATCTCCAACTAACACTTTCACCTCAAAGACTTCTCCTATTTCTTTCACCTACACTGGAATTCCATAAAACATTGTAAATAACATGCCCCTATTATTTCTGTATTAAAAAACATAATTAAAAAAGCACCACTTATATACCACTTTGGTTGTCTCTTATACTTCTTGCTCTACCCCCATTTCCTGCCTCTCACTGCAATTTCTGTATCTCCTACTTTATCGCTGTTATGTCTGGTTTATCTCCATATATACATTATACATTTTTTGTATATTTGTATATATAATCAAGTGACATGGTGACAAGTTACATTTTCCTTATCTTCCAGCTGGTCATCCCACAGTAAATATTCTACAGTTTTCAAACCAGCACGTGGATCTGACTACTTTTGTAACTGCATGTAATTAAAAATGTAGTAAAGCCAGTGAGCTATTCAATAAAATGTATCTGTATAGCGCCACCTGCTGTATGTTTTTTCTTATTTTTTTGATTGATTCACTGAGATGGTCACATATGCTCAGTTTCATCCTTGAACTGCCTCCAGAGCTGTCATGGGGAGAGAACTGTAGCAGAAAGGACACACCTCCAGGGCTGCTGCAGAAAGGACACTCCCCTTGAGCTGTCAGCTTGATATAAATCTAACAGAACAATTGAATGATGATATCTCTAAATCCATATGAGCTACAGGGTTGATTCTAGCTGTTAGAAAGAGATTTTCATGTACTACATGATGTCTGCTTTTCATTTTTTCCATTAAGCATGGGATAACTCCTTTAAGGCACTTTTCCCTGCTCTTTGTAAATATTTAGAGACACTTCCCCAAAGGAAGAGGTGCAGCTACAGTATCTTTGTGTTTCAATGAAGGAGGAGCAGCACGGGATGAAAACATTTTATTGGCTCAGTATCACAACATACAGTATCACAACAGAAAAAGCCTGTCCATTCAGTGAACAGGGGGAGAGAGAATGTACATTTACAGAAATCATATCCATGTCTTGTCACCTTTACATTTATTTCCCCCTTGATTCAGTGGCCAGT
Organism: Rhinella marina; assembly: GCA_900303285.1. Taxonomy (NCBI): domain Eukaryota; kingdom Metazoa; phylum Chordata; class Amphibia; order Anura; family Bufonidae; genus Rhinella; species Rhinella marina. The sequence goes on from ONZH01017119.1 coordinate 180,500, forward strand.
GGCTGCCTCACCCATTAGGAGTGGGGTTTAGGGATCCTCTTTCTGGATGGGTCTTAGAGCTGGGTCCTGGTAGGGAACCTACAGCTGGGTCATTGTATTTTGTCATAATTATAGTTCGACTTTAAGGATCAGTCTTAAAGGGGTTGTTCAGCTGTTCTTCAGTAGCTCCAGCACCAGAATTCCCGCTACGGAACTACAAAACCCTGTCCATTGTTTAGTGGACAGAGCTGACTACTATAGCACTGCTGCCATTGACTTCAGTGGGACTTCCAACACCCAAGCTACACAGGAACAGCTGATTGTCAGGGGTGTGGTATGTCGATGGCTTATTCTGAGAAAAGACCATCAATATTAAAATCCTGGAATAACTCTTTAAATTATCTGCTTCAGTCTGCAAAACTGAGACTCTTACGAGTAAAGAGAGTCTTTGAGCACATTTTTGGTTGAATATTATATGTACTATTGAAATTCATAGAACCAGGTTTACTGAGTATATAGGGCATAATAAATTCAGGGGGTTTCCTTACCTTGGGGGAATAAAATAGTGCACAGTAAAACAGTATGAATTAAACATAAATTAATTTATGTTTTCCATAAACTGTGAATTTTCTCTTTAGCCCCTCATTGATTTGACAGGGCTCCATAGGGCAGAACTGTAGGGACTTCATGTGCCATTGTACAGGCTCAATATAAACGGCCTGAGAGTATAAAATTTGATCTTCATATAATTATACTGTAATTTTAGTTTAGGTTTCCAAGAGCTGGTTTTGGGGACCACAATTACACCTCACTACCACCAGACCTATCCACACTATCACCAGTCTCTTTCCGCTGTTTTGGGACTACAATTGATTCTACCCTATCCTTCAAATCACATTTGAGCCCTTACAACCTCTTGCTACCTCCAGCTCAATCTTGCTGTCATGCTCTGGTGTGGAGGGTATAGCCACACCAAGCGTAAGAGGGAAGGGAAAAGGACCAAACAAGGGAAACGGTCACCTCCTTAGGAAACCCTGAAACGAGGCCCTGACTGACTACCAGTATGAACTGGCCTTAGTGGTAGGAAAGTTCATACACAGGAACCTAATAACACCTGACCCTAGAGAACCATGCCACTAGTGACAGGGGAAGGAGTCAACCCGTTCCTCCAAAAGGATGGATGAACAGGAGACTCCAGAAGGCAAAACCACAACAGGGAAAAGTAGGATAAACACAAAAGGGAGAATTACACTTCTCTTAATGCAGATATTGCAGCAAGCGGATCTCAGCCGAGATCCACACCACACACAACAATGTCAGCAGAAAGTATAAACCGCAAGGATACTGGGAGAGGAAGGGATAAATAGGGGAAAGATAATCACCACACCCGCAACAGCTGAGGGTAAGGGGTGTGGTAAACAGCAATTAAACCAAGAGGAAAACATGTCAAATTATGTCACATTTGAAAGTCTAGCCGAACGCCTGCAACCTGATGCAGGCACGTTCGTGACATTACCCCCCCTTTTACGGGTGACCTCAGGGCACCCAGGCCCAACTTTAAAAGGATGAGACCTGTGAAAGGCTTTCACCAAACAACTGGCATTCACATCAGATGCCTGTACCCATGTCCTCTCCTCAGGTCCATGACCCTTCCTGTGAACTAGATATTGAAGAGTCCCAAGGAGAACTCGAGAATCAATGATCTTGACGATCTGGAATTCCAAATTGCCATCCACCAAGACAGGCGCGGGTGGCAAGGGAGATGGCTCCAGGGTTCAACATATCTCTTCAAGAAAGATCTGTGAAACACATTATGGATTTTCAGAGTCTGAGGAAGTTCATATGTTTCCTGTCAACCACACGTTTGTACTTGTTACCCATATTTATCAAGTTATTTTGAATTTTCCGCCATATTGATGACAATGATGACGAAAAACGTTCTTCCTCAGGAATACCAGAAAAAGTATCAGAACCAGAAAATGTGCCAAACTGCGGGTGAAAGCCATATGCACCAAAAAATGGTGACTTACCAGTGGAGTCCTGTCTGCGATTATTTATGCAAACTCTGCCAGAGACAAAAACGAGGACCACTCCTCCTGGTTCTCAGAGACAAAACATCTCAAGTAAGTTTCCAGACTCTGATTGGTACGCTCACTCTGTCCATTCGTCTGGGGGTGAAAGGCAGAGGAAAAAGACAGTTGTACCCCAAGCTGAGTACAGAATGCCTTCCAGAATCTGGACACAAACTGAGTCCCACAATCAAAGACCAAGTCAGTGGGAATGCCATGAAGTTTTACAATGTTGTCAACAAACACTTGTGCAAGAGTTTTAGCATTGGGGAGTCCGGGTAATGCAATAAAGTGCGCCATTTTACTAAAACGATCTACAACCACCAGAATAACTGTCTTACCCAACGAATCAGGCAGATCAGTGATGAAGTCCATGGATAAGTGAGTCCATGGTCTGGACGGGATGGGTAATGGAAGTAGGGGTCCAAAAGGTCAAGTATGTGTCACCTTAGCGTGTGCACAGACACTACAGGCCGACACATAGTCCTCAACACATTTACGCAGCCCCGGCCACCAGAATCTATGAGAGATGAGGTCGACAGTGGATTTACTCCCAGGGTGTCCCGCAAGCACCGAAGAATGATGTTCCTCAAACACCTTATGACTCAAATCAGAAGGAACAAACAACTTCCTATGGGGGCAAGACTCCAGTGCATCTCCCTGGGCCTCAAACACCTTAGCCTCAAGATCAGGGTAAAGAGCAGATATCACCACTCCTTCGGACAGTATAGAACTCGGATCCTTAAAATCACCACCTCCGGGAAAACTACATGACAAGGCATCTGCCTTCACATTCTTAATCCCAGGACGATATGTGACAATGAAATTGAATCTGGTGAAGAACAAACACCATCTGGCCTGCCTCGGATTAAGTCGTTTAGCCGACTCCAGGTAAGCCAGATTTTTGTGATCAGTGAATACAGTGATAGGGTGAATCTCCCCTTCCAACCAATGACGCCATTCCTCAAAAGCCAACTTAATGGCCAGTAACTCTCTGTTACCCACATCATAATTTCTCTCCGCAGCAGAGAGTTTTTTAGAAAAAAAAGCACATGGGCGCCATTTACCAGGTGACGGGCCCTGTGATAAAACTGCTCCTACCCCCACCTCGGATGCGTCAACCTTCACAATGAAAGGTTGTGAGTCTCTGGCTGCACCAATATAGGGGCAGAAGAGAAGCACTCCTTCACAGCGGCTTGCAGCGCTGCATCAGACCACACTGAGACATCCGTCCCTTTCTTAGTCATGTCAGTTAAAGGTTACACTATTGTCGAATAGTTCTTAATAAATTTTCGGTTATAGTTGGTGAACCCCAAAAATCGCATAAGAGTCTTCAGATTTTCAGGTCGGTCCCAGTCCAGAAAAGCATGGACTTTCTCTGGATCCATACGAAAACCTGAAGATGAAAGCAGGTATCCTAAGAATTGCACCTCATGTACAGCAAAAACACATTTCTCTAATTTTGCATAGAACTTGTTATCTCTTAAGATCTGCAACACCTGTCTAACGTGATCCTGATGTGTCTCCATATCTGGAGAATAGATTAGTATGTCATCCAAATACACGACTACAAACCTCCCCACCAGGTGATGAAAAATGTCATTAACAAAATGCTGGAATACAGCAGGAGCATTAGTTATACAGCCTAGATTTGGGCAATTTTGCTCCAGGGATAAGATTGATAGGACAATCGTATTCCCGGTGAGGGGGTAAATCTTGACATCCACCTTCAGAAAATACATCAGAGAAATCCGATATAAAAGAGGGAAGTGTCTTAGTAGTTAAAGCAGAAAAAGAGGTATTAAGGCAATTGTCAACGCAATAATCACTCCAATCCACAATTTGTCTAGTATGCCAGTCAATGGTTGGATTATGTTTGCTTAACCACGGTAAACCCAGAACCACAGGAGCAAGAAGACCTTCCAACACAAAACACGAAATAAGCTCCTGATGAAATTCACCCACTCTTAATTTGATATCATACACCATTTGAGACAAACACTTCTGGGATAGAGATGCAGAATCAATGGCAAACACAGAAATCTTCTTTTGCAATGTACTCGGAGACAATCCATGCATACGGACAAACTGAGCATCAATCAAGTTCACCCCTGCCCCGCTATCAATAAACACCTCAATTCTCACAACCCTTGACTCTAGCGCCACCTCGGCAGTCAGGAGAAAATGGGTACTACAGGATGAAGACAAATGCATATTTTCAGTCTCTCCACCCACCCCACCAAGAGTGAGACGAGAATTCAACGCCCCCTTTTCTTTTCTCTCTTTTAGAGATTGAATGCCTGGACCTACATTGACAAAGTGTCCTTTCTGACCACAGAAAAAACACACACCCTTCTTATTACCAAAATGCTTAAGAGTGGAAACAGGAGTAGCTCCCCCTAACTGCATGGGTTCGTCCCCTGACATCAACCCAGGGGAATCTTCACTCAAAGTGTCATAGGAAGACAATACACTACGTGATAGTACATCCTGAGAGCGGGGGCCCCTAGATCGCTCTCTAAGGCGCCTATCCATGCGTACAGCAAGAGACATAGCAGTTTCCAAAGACACAGGGGTTTTATGAAAGGCCAAAGCGTCCTTCAGCCTTTCTGATAATCCTTGACAGAATTGGCTATGTAGAGCCAGATCGTTCCATTCAGTATTGGTCGCCCACCTCCGGAACTCAGAGCAATAGATCTCAACCGAGTGCTCACCCTGACGAAGGTCACGTATCTGGGTCTCGGCCAGGGAGATACAATCCGGGTCATCATAGATAATCCCCAAAGTCTTGAAAAATTCATCTACCAACCGGAGAGACTGCGATCCAGTTGGCAGAGAAAAGGCCCATGACTGCTCATCCCCTTTAAGCAGCGAGATGACCATACCAACCTTCTGCTCCTCATTACCAGAAGAATGTGGACGCAGTCTAAAATACAATTTGCACTCCTCCCTGAATAGAATAAAATTATCACATCCCCCAGAAAATCTGTCCGGGAGGGCGACCTTAGGCTCCAAACAGGCCTGACACCCAGCACCCCCAGAACCACCAGCCTGTGGCCTCAGAATCTGGTTACGGATGTCAGCTACCTCCAAGCAGAGTCCCTGCAGCCATTCAGTAAGCGTAGTAATAGCATCCATGTCTGCACAAAAATTACATTAATTTTTGATCGGCAGTTTATAATGTCACGCTCTGGTGATAGCCACACCAAGCGTAAGAGGGAAAGGAAAAGGACCAAACAAGGTAAACAGTCACCTCCTGTAGGAAACCCTGAAACGAGGCCCTGACTGACTACCAGTATGAACAGGCCTTAGTTGTAGGAAAGTTCATACATAGGAAACTAATAACACCTGACCCTAGAGAACCCTGCCACTAGTGACAGTGGAAGGAGTCAACCCGTTCCTCCAAAAGGACGGACGAACAGGAGACTCCAGAAGGCACAACACACAATAGGGAAAAGTAGGATAAACACAAAAGGGAAAATGACACTTATCTTAATGCAGATATTGCAGCAACTGGATCTCAGCCGAGATCCACACCACACACAACAATGTCAGCAGAAAGTATAAACCGCAAGGGATAGTGAGAGAGGAAGGGATAAATAGGGGAAAGATAATCACCACACCAGCAACAGCTGAGGGGAAGGGGTGTGGTAAACAGCAACCAAACCAAGAGGAAAACATGTCAAATTATGTCACATTTGAAAGTCTAGCCGAACGCCTGCAACCTGATGCAGGCACATTTGTGACACTTGCATCCACTCCTTCCCGAACTCTGAGTCAACAAAAATGCTAGTGCATGTCCTCATCATCTCCCACTTAGACTACTGTAGCATTCTCCTCTGTGGCCTGCCATCTAACACTCTTGCATCCTTCCAATCCATCCTCAACTCGGCTGCCTGGTTGATCCACCTCTTCCTCGTTTCTTTTCCATTCTCTTCTGCCAATGCCTTCACTGGCTACCCATTGCCCAAGTAACTCAGCTCAAAATATTAACAACATGTAAGGGCATTCATGTCCTCTCCATACATCCCTGACCTAATCTAATGCCTCCAAACTCTCCTCTTGTCTTCTTCTGACACAATCATCTCACGCGCATCTCCCATCTGGAACTTGCTTCCCTAAGACTCTCCACCACCAAGCATTCAAAAGCAACCTGATAACTTCAGGAAGGTCCGCAACATACAATAAACCTACTGCCACTAAACTACCATCTGAACAGCTTCTACTTTCACCTACTGTCTTCTCTCTCTTCCCTTTTAGATGGTAAGCCCTCAAGGGCAGGGTCCTCTCTCCCTCTGTATCTGCCTCTGTATCTATATGTTGGTTCATATATATTGCACTTATGTTTGTATCACGTTATCTATGTACATCAGCCTGGAATGAATGGGGCATTAACATATTAATAAGATAAGGGTTGTCTTTCAGAAGTTGATTTTTATTTTACAATATATTATGAGATCATATTTCTCTTTTCTCTCTCTGCACGTACTGCACATAACACTACCTTGTGCTTGACATCCATCAACTAACAACCTGCACTGTTTTCAAACATTGCACATTCACGATTCATTTACACCCCCGTGCTAGATAAACATGTTAGAGTATTAGATGAGCAAATGTTACAGCTTTGTAACATATCAAAGATTAACTTTCATTTATGGAAGACTAATAAATCAGTACATATTAGTGTATCCAGGTCCATAAACGATGATATTGTGGCACATTTTATAATTTATACATTAACAGTGCTGCACCTAACTACATCTCCTCACTCCTCTCCACCCTACCTGTTCTCTACTCTTTAATCAATGATTTATGACTAATATCCTCCATAATCTCAAGACTTCTCTCGAGCTGCACCAGGTCTCTGGAATGCCTTCTCCCAGACAACCAGATTAATTCCCAACTTCTACAGTTTTAGGCACTCCCTAAAAACACATTTTTAGGGCTGGTCATCAGATTCCCTAATTTAACTCTTCTCCTTTCACTCCACCCCTTCTTTTTTAAGATTATTCTCCAGAACCTGATCATTTCATCCAGCAGTATCCACCACACATGCATTCAGAAGCACTACAACTATTGGCTGGTAACTAGATCATGCAGCTTTATATTTTTTACCTTTTGTGCCACCCCTACTTCCTCATAGATTGCAGACTCTTGTGAGCAAGGCCTTCTCTCTCCTCTTGCTTTAATTGTTGATTAGTTTTTCACAATGTCATGTCTAATTTTGTTTGTACATGAACCCTCTGATTATGAAATCCTATAGAATATGCTGGCACCATATAAATAAAGAAACTTTTAGATAGATACAAAGTGAGTGAACAAAAGACAAATGTAAATCAAATCAATATTTTAGTGTAACCACCCTTTGTCTTCAAAACATCAATTCTTCTAGGTTGACTTGCACACAGTTTTTGAAGGAACTCTGCAAGGCGGTTGTTTCAGAACTGATGCTGTTTCCGAAGGTAAAGGGTGTTTGCACCAAATATTAATTTGATTTAGATTTCACTTTAATTCACTTTGAGTTTTGTTAATTGATGAACATAAAGTATAAAACACTTCTATTTTTTAAAGTACTTACTTTGCAGCATATTTTCCACACTGTTCCAAATTTTTGCATAGTACTGTACTTATATATTTACATACGCACCCAGACACAGGGCTGGATTAAGACTACTGGAGGTGTCTGGGCAAAAAATCTGGTGGGGGCCCTATATGATTTACATTTGTAACGTAGCTAGGGAAATTACGGTGTCCCAGAGCTGCATGCTTGTCTGCTTCTGCCAAACATCTCTAATGTCCACCTGCCACAGTTGCTCTTTGTCCAACTTGGTGGCCAGTCCATAGTCTAGTATAGAAGATTTAAAAAATTAATGCTCTGGCTGAACACTAGGTGGTGCTCGAGTGCTCGGCCGAGCATCCGAGTATAATGGAAGTCAATGGGAGAAGACCAGGTACCCCCTGCTCGGATGAGGGGAGGGTGTCTGGTCCATAGGGAAACGTCAGAGAAAGGTGGAAACACCACAGAAATGGTTAGGGAACAGCATAGGGAGGATGTCTGGATGCATCTTGGACACCGAAGTCGCTGCTATTAAAGATAATGGCTGACTATTACGCCACTTTTACGGAATGACAAAAATACCCCCCAAAAACCCAAGATAATTCTTGATGTGACATTCTGCAGAAGAGCAGACCGTTGAAAATATTTAAGTGTGACACGCTAATGCCAAGCTGACCGTCGAAAAAATGATATTCTTGATGTGACATTCTGCAGAAGAGCAGACCGTTAAAATATTTAAGTGTGACACGCTAATGCCGAGCTCACCGTCCAAAAAATGATATTCTTGATGTGACATTCTGCAGAAGAGCAGACCGTTGAAAATATTTAAGTGTGACACGCTGATGCCATGCTGACCGTCGAAAAAATGATATTCTTGAGGTGACATTCTGCAGAAGAGCAGACCGTTGAAAATATTTAAGTGTGACACGCTAATGCCAAGCTGACCGTCGAAAAAATGATATTCTTGATGTGACATTCTGCAGAAGAGCAGACCATTAAAAATATTTAAGTGTGACACGCTAATGCCAAGCTGACCGTCGAAAAAATGATATTCTTGATGTGACATTCTGCAGAAGAGCAGACCGTTAAAAATATTTAAGTGTGACACGCTAATGCCGAGCTGACCGTCAAAAAAATGATATTCTTGATGTGACATTCTGCAGAAGAGCAGACCGTTAAAAATATTTAAGTGTGACACGCTAATGCCAAGCTGACCGTCGAAAAAATGATATTCTTGATGTGACATTCTGCAGAAGAGCAGACCGTTAAAAATATTTAAGTGTGACACGCTAATGCCAAGCTGACCGTCGAAAAAATGATATTCTTGATGTGACATTCTGCAGAAGAGCAGACCGTTAAAAATATTTAAGTGTGACACGCTAATGCCGAGCTCACCGTCCAAAAAATGATATTCTTGGTGTGACATTCTGCAGAAGAGCAGACCGTTAAAAATATTTAAGTGTGACACGCTAATGCCGAGCTGACCGTCCCAAAAATTTAAGGGTGACACTTTGCTGCCAAGCTGACCGACAAAAAAATTTAGGGGAGACATGCCGCTTAGCTGAACGTCTGAAACATTAGTGATATAAGTGACATGTAGCAGAGCTGAGTGTTTAAAACATTATAGTTGAGTTCCTGCTGGTGAGCTGACAGGCCAAAAAATTATGTTGCAGGCCTAGCTGGTGAGCTAAGATTGTAAAACATTATGGTTGAGTGCCTGCTGGTGAGCTGACAGGCCAAAAAATTTGGGTGCAGGCCCAGCTGGTGTAAACGTGGTATACCTAGACGAATCGAGGGTGCTCTGGCTATCACCCTGTGTGGTCTTCCCCCATTTCCACCTCTTCCGCACGCAGAGCATTGGCCTTTATTGTGAGCAGTGAGCTTTTTAGTAGACACAGAAGTGGGATGGTTATGCTGATAATGGCATTATCGCCGCTCACCATCTGTGTAAATTCATCAAAGTTGCGTAACACCTCACAGAGGTCAGACATCAATGCCAACTCGTCGCTTGTGAAGAGCGTAAGCTGACTAGAAGGGCTCCGACCGTGTTGCAGCTGGTATTCTACTACTGCTCTCTGCTACTCACAAAGCCTGCTCAACATGTATAAGGTGGAATTCCATCGCGTGCTCAGGTCGCACAGCAGTTGGTGAGCCGGCAACCGCAAGCTCTGCTGCAGGGTTGCCAGGCCGGCTGAAGCTGTCGGTGACTTGCGGAAATGGGCACACAGGCGACGCACCTTCACCAGTAGCTGAGACAAATTGGGGGAGGTTTTCAGAAACCGCTGAACCACTAAGTTGAATACATGGGCCAGGCATGGTATTTGTGGGAGGTTGGCCAGCTCCAAAGCCGCTACCAAGTTGCGGCCGTTATCGGATACAACCATGCCTGGCTGTAGGTTGACTGGCGAGAGCCACAGCTCAGCCTGTTCCCTTATGCCATACCATAGCTCTGCGGCGGTGTGCTGTTTGTCACCCAGGCAAATAAGCTTCAGCACGGCCTGTTGCCGCTTACCGACTGCTGTGCTACACTGCTTCCAGCTACTGACAGAAGTCTGAGTGGTGCTGCAAGATGGCAATTCTGCATGGGAAGAAGTGGAGGAGGAGGTGGAGGAAGAGAAGGAGGGGTTGCAGCCGCTACTATAGGTGGCAGCGGAAATCCGGATGGAAGTAGGGCCCGCCATCCCAGGGGACGACTCGCTCCCAGCCTCCACAACGTTCACCCAGTGTGCCGTCAGGAAGATGTAGCATCCCTGGCCACAAGCGATTGTCCATGTGTCAGTTGTTATGTGGACCTTGCCAGTAACTGCGTTGGTCAGGGCCCGGGTTATGTTTCTGGACACATGCTGGTGTAAGGCAGGGACGGCACACCGGGAAAAATAGTGGCAGCTGGGGACTGTGTAACGAGGGACAGCCGCCGCCATCAGGCTGCGAAAGGCCTCGGTGTTCACCAGCCTAAACGGCAAAATTTCCAGGGCCAGCAACTTGGAAAGTTGCGCGTTTAGAGCTATGGCCTGTGGGTGGGTGGCTGGGTATTTGCGCTTGCGTTCAAATGGCTGCGGTAAGGACATTTGAACACTGCGCTGGGACATTGAAGTGGACGTGCTGGCTGATGTTTCCTTCGAAGGTCCAGGTGCAGGGAGGGAGGCATCTGGGCCTGCGTCTTGGACAGCATGTAACAGAGGGGAAGAGGAGGCAGTGGTGTGACCTGCAGACACAGATCGTGGACCCAGGCGTTCAGCCCACCTTTTAGGGTGCTTTGCTGACATGTGTCGGATCATGCTGGTGGTGGTCAGATGCTCGTGTTTACGCCCCTGCTCATCTTTGTACGGCACAGGTTACGAATGTCCAATATTCTGAATGCGCTAAAGTTATAGAGCAGCAGCAAATGAGGAACTGCGGCCTAAATTAACGGTATTAAATACAGATGTTAGCTACATAGACTTTTGAATGGTTGTAATACGCTGTGTACCTAGCGTTACTGACAGGGCACACTTGGGTTTTTTTTGCCACCCAAAAAAAAGACGTATTTCACAATGGACTTTGGTCTTTTTGGAACAGCCACAATCTTTCTACCTACCCAAATCCTATCCCTATAGTTTAATTCCCTCCTTGGGAAAATTTAACTGCAGCAGCAAATGAGGAACTGCGGCCTAAATTAACGGTATTAAATACGGATGTCAGCTACAGAGACTTTTGAACGGTTGTAATACGCTGTGCACCTAGCGTTACTGACAGGACACACTTGTTTTTTTTTGCCACCCAAAAAAAAGACGTATTTTACAATGGAATTTGGTTTTTTTGGAACAGCGACAATCTTTCTACTTACCCAAATCCTATCAAATCCAAATTGCCACCAAAAAAAAAAAAAATGCAGAAGGATTTAACAATGGACTTTTGTGTCTTTTGAACAATGATATTAACCCTGCCTATAGAAATTCTATCCCTACGCAAATGTTATAAAGCAAGATGAAAAAGTACTACGGGCTTAACAGCAGAAATTATAGCAAAGTATGTCAGGTATATATACAGAGAGTATCCTACAGCATGCAGCAGCAAATGTGGCATTAATGGCAGGCCACCTAGTGCTATTTTCACCACCTTTAAAGTCCTCAAATATTAGTAAATAAAGGTTTGTGCCAGATATAATAGCTCTTAAAAGGGCTTTTGGATCTTTTCTGAGCGATTTCTATCCCTGCCTAGCTTGCTTCTCTCCCTACAGTGTATGTCCCTCCTTACTGCAGCAGCGCTTGTGACGTTAATGGCAGGCCACCTAGAGCTATTTTCAACACCTTCAAAGTCCTCAAATATAACAAAAAAAAAAGTTTGTGCCAGATATAATAGCCCTTAAAAGGGCTTTTGGGTATTTTCTGATCGTTTTCTATCCCTGCCTAGCGTGCTTCTCTCCCTACACTCTCTGTCCCTCCTTGCTGCAGCTCTCCCTGTCTAACACTGGCCGGGTCACATGTCACCGGGTGCTTTATAGCACCCGATGACGTGTTCCCGGCCAGCCAATCAGTGTAATGCCAGTAGCTAACATGGCTTCTGGCATTACACTGAATGCCATACCTCCCTGCACGCTAATTGGCTAATTAGCGTGCGGGGAGGGGACTCGAGCATGGCACTCGAGCCCCCGGGTATTCGGCCGAATAACGCTTGGTCCCGAGCACCGCCATGTTCAGCCGAACACTAATTATAGTCAGTCCATGTTAGTCAGTCTAATGTTAACACTGCAGTCAGTCAGTCCATAGTCTAATATAAACACTGCGGTCAGTCTATAGTCTAATGTAAACACTGCGGTCAGTCTATAGTCTAGTGTAAAGATGTAGTCAGTCCACAGTCTAGTATAAGCACTGTGGTCAGTCAGTCCATAGTCTAATGTAAATGCTGTGGTCAGTCAGTCCATAGTCTTAGTGTAATGCTGCAGTCAGCCCATCGTCTAGTGTAATGCTGCAGTCAGTCCATAGTCTAGTGTAATGGTATGCCATGGTATAAATATATTTTTAGTCTAGTATAGACATTACGGTCTGTCCATAGTCTAATGTAAACACTGCAGTCAGTCCATAGTCTAATATAAACACTGCGGTCAGTCAGTCCATAGTCTAATGTAAACACTGCGGTCAGTCTATAGTCTAGTGTAAAGATGTAGTCAGTCCACAGTCTAGTATAAGCACTGTGGTCAGTCAGTCCATAGTCTAGTGTAAATTCTGCCATCAGTCAGTCCATAGTCTAGTGTAAATTCTGCGGTCAGCCAGTCCATAGTCTAGTGTAATGCTGCAGTCAGTCCAGTGTCTAGTGTAATGCTGCGGTCAGTTAATCCACAGTCTAGTGTAAATGCTGTGGTCAGTCAGTCCATAGTCCAGTGTAAACACTGCGGTCAGTCCATAGTCTAGTGTAAGTGCTGCAGTCAGTCAGTCCATAGTCCAGTATAAATGCTGTGGTCAGTGTGTCCATAATCTAGTGTAATGTTACAGGCAGTATAAATGCTGCGGTCAGTCAGTACATAGTCTAGTATAGATGCTGTAATCAGTCAGTCCATAGTCTAGTGTAAATGCTCCAGTCAGTCCATAGTCTAGTGTAAAGATGTAATCAGTCAGTCCATAGTGTAGTATAAGCATTGTAAATACTGTAGTGTAGTGTAAATGCTGTGGTAAGTCAGTTCATAGTCTAGTTTAAATGCTGCAGTCAGTCAGTCCATAGTCTAATTTAATGCTGCAGTCAGTCAGTCCATAGTCTTGTGTAATGCTGCATCAGTCAGTCCATAGTCTAGTGTAAATGCTGTGGTCAGTCAGTACATAGTCTTGTATAAATGCTGCAGTCGGTCAGTCTGTCCATATTCTAGTGTAAATGCTGCAGTCAGTCCATAGTCTAGTGTAATGCTGCAGTCAGTCCATATTCTAGTGTAATGCTACAGTCAGTCTATACTCTAGTGTAATGCTGCAGTCAGTCCATAGTCTATTGTAATGCTGCAGTCAGTATATAGTCTAGTGTAATGCTGCAGTCAGTCCATATTCTAGTGTAATGCTACAGTCAGTCCATACTCTAGTGTAATGCTGCAGTCAGTCCATAGTCTATTGTAATGCTGCAGTCAGTATATAGTCTAGTGTAATGCTGCAGTCAGTCCATAGTCTAGTGTAATGCGGTGATCAGTCCATAGTCTAGTGTAAACACTGTAGTCAGTCAGCCATAGTCTACTGTAAGGCTAAGATCACTCAGTCCATAGTCTAGGGTAAATGCTGTGGTCATTCAGTCCATAGTCTGACCCTGACCTCCCTCCCACAGTAACTCACCAAATAAGAAGCATGAGGTAGGTCCTCATGAAGGCATTGCTTGTTGTAAGGAGGACTGGAGGGATGGTGCACGCTTCGCTCCTCCTTGTATCTATTCTTTCTCGCTAGGGCTCAGCTCCTGTGATACTTCTGAGCCAGTAAAAGGCAGCATTGCTGTGCAGTGCTGCAACCTACTGGCTACAGTAATTATCCATCTATAACAGGAGCAGGGTTGCCAACGAGAATTTTTTTGACAACTTATCCCAAAATCACGGACAGCCTGCATTTTTTACGGACAAATTGGAAAACCATAATGAATGATAAAGATTATAAAAGAACGAAAAACTCAGGCTTTTTCATGCAATAATAAGGTAAGTTTTATTCCGGAAAATTGCAGCACAACATAACGTTTCGGCCTTAATGGCCTTCTTCAGACTACTGCGCTACTCCAAACCAGCAGCGACGCTGCACCTCTTCCGAGCACTTTCTTCTCCTACTTACTCCTGACTCTTGGCGGCATTAGTCTGAAGAAGGCCATTAAGGCCGAAACGTTACGTTGTGCCGCAATTTTCCTGAATAACACTTACCTTATTATTGCATGAAAAAGCCAGAATTTTTTTCGTTCTTCTATATATTGGTCTGGGAACCCTACTCCGCGCTGATTTGGCAGAGTGCGACAAGGCTCTAATTGAATCTGATAAAGATTATAAGTAACACAGGTCTATAGCTCAATATACTGATAAAACCTCATTACCTGCATTTACTGGGAGCTGTAAAATGATGATAATTAACACCAAAATAATCTAGTTGAGTACCATCAGCCTCAAAAAATCACGGACACCTTGATTTTTTTTCATGAAAACACGAAAAAAGTTCCCTATTTTTACGGACTGTCCAGAAATTTCTGGACGGTTGGCAACCCTGAACAGGAGAGATAATTATGGTACATTTCTCTGAGGAAGCACTATGCATCTCTTCTTTCACGGACCCCATACAGCTCAAGGAGTGAGCAGACTGGGCGTACAGCAGCAGCTCACTCCTTTTTGATTCATAGCTGAGCTTCTACTGAGACATTCAGATCTACGTGTTCTTATGCCCCTACTTCCTATGTAGTGGTGGATGCCATGAAGAGCGAGCCCCTGGTGCCCTCCCTTTAATTCATCCATGCAGATTGTTTGATCTTCATTTCATACACACTATTCAAATTTACAAGATTGTGGTTTAGAAGATGTAATCTCTGTTTAAAACACCAATATTCTAAATGTTTTGAGATTTTCTGCCACTGAATAATCCTGTCCCTATCACCGCTATCTGGCTACAACATCAAAGGTGAGCCCTAAGATGTAACGACCGGATGGCATTACAGAGGTGGCACTGTCTCATAAAGCCTCTTCTTGTTTCATATTTGGCATCAGAACAGCTCGGTAATTATAACAGATGATCACAATTGAGATGGGCTAACAAGCCCTTATCCACCATGATCACTGCCCCACAATTTACTTCCTTTGATATCAAACTACAAGAGAACAGAATACATCGTGGCATGGATGCTTCCTGTCTTAAATGCAATACTGAAAGATGACTCCAGCAATAACAGTTATCCTAAATAGGGGGAAGGGTGATGGTTGCTGCGAAAATCTTTTTATCTTTTGTCTTTGAATTGAGGAAACAGCAATATAAAAATGGTTACACCAAAATCAGTCAATATATACAGTGTTGGACTGGAGTGCCTAGGGCCCAGCAGTAAAATTCATTTTGGGGACCCACTGTAAAACTACATGCAAATATTATCTGCTCACACAGTTGCGGCAATAGTAATCTATTGATTCTACAAAATTATAGATTATTGGGGTCCCTGCAGTGGCTTTTAGAGGTCAGGTCACTGGTGAAAAAGGATACTGGCTAGCCTGTCTCTCTACCTAGAAGTCCTCTCCACCATCCAATGTGTGTATAATAATAAACTGAGTGTTTTCTTAAATAATATATGCCATTTTATACAAACATACCGTATTTTTTGCCCTATAAGATGCACCAGCCCATAAGACGCACCTAGGTTTTACAGGAGGACAATAAGAAAAAAATATTTTTCATTAGACCTCAGGTCAGACAAACAATTAGACTCCCAATGTTAATCAGATCTCATCTCACAGCCCCAATCAGACCCCCAATGTTAATAAGAGCCCAATCAGACCTCAGATCAGACCCCCCATCAGACCTCAGATCAGATCCCAATGTGAATGACCCCCAATCAGATCTCAGATAAGAGCCCCATTGCCTCTCATATCAGCCCCCATTACCTCTCATGTCAGCTCCCATGCCTCTTTTGTCAGCCCCCATGCTTCAGAGCATATAAAATAAATAAAACACTTACCTCTCCTGCTCCTGGACGCTGCCGCTCCTCACCGCCCGCGATCTTCATCCTTCTGTCGGCTGTGCTACCACTGCACTACCGAGCAGAGGACCAGGAAGCGGTGAGTACAGAGTCTTCACTGCTTCCTGGTCCTCCGGTGCTAATGAGTGCTCATTAGTATTCGCCCCCTAAGACGCAAGGACATTATTACCCCACTTTTGAGGGGAAAAAATGCGTCTTATAGGGTGAAAAATAAGGCATCTGTATGTAGTGCAGTTAGTCTACTGTGGGATGGGGAACTAAAGGCCCACCTTGCTCAGGAGCCCACTGGGGGATTCACTTGTTCCCCTGTGGGCCAATCCAAACCAATATCTATCTATCTATCTATCTATCTATCTATCTATCTATCTATCTATCTATCTATCTATCTACCTGTCTATCTATCTCATCTATCATCTATCTTTATACCTTTTTGCAGTAGAGAGGTTGCTTGGGGGGGGGGGGTTCCTCATGTTTTTCCTTTCTGGCCAGTTGTGCACACTGTGTCTTCTAAAATGTAAAAGTGACATTTCAGAAGGTAGTATTGTTGATGGGATCTGGATGTCGAGACCTCCACATATCACTAGAATGAAGGGGCTGTAGCATATGTCCAGCTGCATTCTGGTTACAGAGAACAATTATATATATACAGGGTGGGACATTTATATGGATACACCTAAATAAAATGGAAATGGTTGGTGATATTAACTTCCTGTTTGTGGCGCATTAGTATATGGGAGGGGGGAAACTTTTCAAGATAGGTGGTGACCATGGCGGCCATTTTAAAGTCGGCCATTTTGGATCCAACTTTAGTTTTTTCAATGGGAAGAGGGCCATGTGACACATCAAACTCATTGAGAATTTCACAAGAAAAACAATGGTGTGCTTGGTTTTAACGTAACTTTATTCTTTCATGAGTTATGTACACTTTTCTGACCACTTATAAAATGTGTTCAAAGTGCTGCCCATTGTGTTGGATTGTCAATGGAACCCTCTTCTCCCACTCTTCACACCCTGATAGCAACACCACAGAAGAAATGCTAGCACAGGCTTCCAGTATCCGTAGTTTCAGGTGCTGCACATCTCATATCTTCACAGCATAGACAATTACCTTCAGATGACCCCAAAGATAAAAGTCTAAGGGGGTCAGATCGGGAGACCTTGGGGGCCATTCAACTGCTACATGATGATGTGTTTCCCTCTTTTTGCACTGAAGCTGGCACGTTCCCTGAGTTTTTCCAGCAAGATGGTGCACCACCACATTATGGGTGTCAGGTCCGAGCATTCCTAGAAGAACAGTTTCCTGGAAAGTGGATTGGTCGTCGTGGGCCAGTTGAATGGCCCCCAAGGTCTCCCGATCTGACCCCCTTAGACTTTTTTTCTTTGGGGTCATCTGAAGGCAATTGTCTATGCTGTGAAGATACGAGATATGCAGCACCTGAAACTACGGATACTGGAAGCCTGTGCTAGCATTTCTTCTGCGGTGTTGCTATCAGTGTGTGAAGAGTGGAAGAAGAGGGTAACATAGAAACACAGTAACATAGTTTATAAGGCCGAAAAAAGACATTTGTCCATCCAGTTCAGCCTGTTTTCCTATAAGTTGATCCAGAGGAGGGCAAAAAACCCCTGTGAGGTAGAAGCCAGTTTTCTCCACTTTAGGGAAAAAAATTCCTTCCCGACTCCAATCAGGCAATCAGAATTACTCCCTGGATTAACGACCCCTCTCTAGTAACTATAACCTGTAATATTATTACCCTCCAAAAATACATCCAGGCCTTTCTTGAACTATTTTAGTGAACTTACCATCACCACCTCCTCAGGCAGAGAGTTCCATAGTCTCACTGCTCTTACTGTAAAGAATCCTCTTCTATGTTTGTGTACAAACCTTCTTTCCTCCAGACGCAGAGGATGGCCCTTCGTCACAGTCACAGTCCTGGGGATAAATAGATCATGGGAGAGATCTCTGTACTGACCTCTGATATATTTATACATAGTTATTAGATCTCCCCTCAGTTGTCTTTTTACTAGAGTGAATAACCCTAATTTTGATAATCTTTCTGGGTACTGTAGTCCACCCATTCCAGTTATTACTTTAGTTGCCCTCCTCTGAACCCTCTCCAGCTCTGCTATGTTTGCCTTGTTCACAGGAGCCCAGAACTGTACACAGTATTCCATGTGTGGTCTGACTAGTGATTTGTACAGTGGCAGGTCTGTGTTCTCATCACGGGCATCTATGCCTCTTTTGATGCGACCCATTATCTTATTGGCCTTGGCAGCAGCTGTCTGACACTGGTTTCTGCAGCTTAGTTTGCTGTTCACTAAAATTCCTAGGTCCTTTTCCATGTCATTCCATTTCCGAGTTACCCAATATTTTACCATTTAGTATGTACTGGTGACTTGCATTATGCCTTCCCATATGCATAACTTTACATTTGTCAGTGTTAAACCTCATCTGCCACTTCTCTGCCCAAGCCTCCAGTCTATCCAGATCCATCTGTAGCAGTGTACTGTCCTCTTCTGTGTTAATTACTTTACACAGTTTAGTGTCATCTGCAAAAATTGATATTTTACTGTGCAAGCCTTCTACAAGATCATTAATAAATATATTGAAGAATAGGGCCCAATACTGACCCGTGTGGTACCCCACTAGTTACAGTGACCCAATCTGAGTATGTACCATTAATAACCAGTGTGTGAAGAGTGGGAGAAGAGGGTTCCATTGACAATCCAACACAATGGGCAGCACTTTGAACACATTTTATAAGTGGTCAGAAACTTGTACATAACTCATGAAAGAATAAAGTTACGTTAAAACCAAGCACACCATTGTTTTTCTTGTGAAATTCTCAATGAGTTTGATGTGTCACATGACCCTCTTCCCATTGAAAAAATAAAGTTGGATCCAAAATGGCCGACTTCAAAATGGCCGCCATAGTCACCACCTATCTTGAAAAGTTTCCCCCCTCCCATATACTAATGTGCCACAAACAGGAAGTTAATATCACCAACCATTCCCATTTTATTTAGGTGTATCCATATAAATGGCCCACCCTGTATATATATATCTACAGTACAGACCAAAAGTTTGGACACACCTTCTCATTAAAAGAGTTTTCTGTATTTGCATGACTATGAAAATTGTAGATTCACACTGAAGGCATCAAAACTATGAATTAACACATGTGGAATTATACTGTATACTTAACAAAAAAGTGTGAAACAACTGAAAATATGTTTTATCTTCTAGGTTCTTCAAAGTAGCCACCTTTTGCTTTGATTACTGCTTTGCACACTCTTGGCATTCTCTTGATGAGCTTCGAGAGGTAGTCACCTGAAATGTTATTCCAACAGTCTTGAAGGAGTTCCCAGAGATGCTTAGCACTTGTTGGCCCTTTTGCCTTCACTCTGCGGTTCAGCTCACCCCAAACCATCTCGATTGGGTTCAGGTCTGGTGACTGTGGAGGCCAGGTCATCTGGTGTAGCACCCCATCACTCTCCTTCTTGGTCAAATAGCCCTTACACAGCCTGGAAGTGTGTTTGGGGTCATTGTCCTGTTGATAAATAAATGATGGTTCAACTAAGCGCAAACCGGATGGAATAGCATGCCGCTGCAAGATGCTGTGGTAGCCATGCTGGTTCAGTATGCCTTTAATTTTGAATAAATCCCCAACAGTGTCACCAGCAAAGCACCCCCACACCATCACACCTCCTCCTCCATGCTTCACGGTGGAAACCAGGCATGTAGATTCAATCCATTTACCTTTTCTGCGTCGCACATAGACACGGTGGTTGGAACCAAAGATCTCAAATTTGGACTCATTAGACCAAAGCACAGATTTCCACTGGTCTGATGTCCATTCCTTGTGTTCTTTAGCCCAAACAAGTCTCTTCTGCTTGTTACCTGTCCTTAGCAGTGGTTTCCTAGCAGCTATTTTACCATGAAGGCCTGCTGCACACAGTCTCCTCTTAACAGTTGTAGAGATGTGTCTGCTGCTAGAACTCTGTGTGACATTGACCTGGTCTCTAATCTGAGCTGCTGTTAACCTGCGATTTCTGAGGCTGGTGACTCGGATGAACTTATCCTCCGCAGCAGATGTGACTCTTGGTCTTCCTTTCCTGGGGGCGGTCCTCATGTGAGCCAGTTTCTTTGTAGCGCTTGATGGTTTTTGCGACTGCACTTGGGGACACTTTCAAAGTTTTCCCAATTTTTTCGGACTGACCTTCATTTCTTAAAGTAATGATGGCCACTCGTTTTTCTTTACTTAGCTGCTTTTTTCTTGTCATAATACAAATTCTAACTGTCTATTAAGTAGGACTATCAGATGTGTATCCACCTGACTTCTGCCCAACACAACTCATGGTCCCCATTTATAAGGCAAGAAATCCCACTTATTAAACCTGACAGGACACACCTATGAAGTGAAAACCATTTCAGGTGACTACCTCTTGAAGCTCATCAAGAGAATGCCAAGAGTGTGCAAAGCAGTAATCAAAGCAAAAGGTGGCTGCTTTGAAGAACCTAGAATATAAGACATATTTTCAGTTGTTTCACACTTTTTTAAGTATATAATTCCACATTCATAGTTTTGATGCCTTCAAAGTGAATCTACAATTTTCATAGTCATTCATAGTTTTGATGCCTTCAATGTGAATCTACAATTTTCGTAGTCATGAAAATACAGAAAACTCTTTGAATGAGAAGGTATGTCCAAACTTTTGGTCTGTACTGTATATATATATATATATATATATATATATATATATATATACACATTCTCTCCTTTTCTTACAAAAAATGTGCAATAGCTCCCATTTGTCAGTGGTTTTTGTTTTCATTTGTCCACACCAGAAGAGGCAGGAAGTGCCTTAGTCACAGGAATGTCACTGACTTTCGTTCCCCTTTGAGCAAAGTGACAATTGCTGTGTTATTTTCATTAAAAGCCGCATCCTTTCCTCCAAGGCCTGAATTAGCCTCCCTGACAGGAAGTTTATCCTGAATGGGAAAAAGGCTACCCGACAACCCACGCTTTTTTTCTATATTTGGAACTGGACATTGTGACAATTAATATCTGAATACTGTTTTTGATTGAGGCTTAAAGGGGTTTTCTGGGATTTTACTATGATGATCTATCCTCAGGATACGTCATCAGTATCTGATCGGTGGGGGTCCGACACCTGGGACCCCCGCCGATCAGCTGTTTGAGAAGGCACCAGCGCTCCCGTGAGCGCCGCGGCCCTCTCTTAGCTTTTCCTAGGCCAGTGACGTCACGTTCATCGGTCACGTGGCCTAGGAGCAGGTCAGCCCCATTCAAGTGAATGGGGCTGAGCGCGATGCCAAGCACAGCCGCTGTACAATGTACGGCGCTGTGCTTGGTGAGCAGGGAGCAGGTAGGAGCGCCCGTACCTTCTCAAACAGCTGATCAGTGAGGATGGTAAAATCCTGGAAAACCCCTTTAATGTAAATGACCCTTTTAGTTCAATGGCTGGTGTGTAAAAAGAAAAATCTATTAACATTTAAATAAAGAGACTAAAGGGTTAAATGTTACAGATTTTTTGGTAAGCTGGAAAAAAATTATTAATGCGGTTGAATTGGAAAAATTTTATTAGGGGTTTTGTTTATATAGCATTGCGCTCTGCAGTAAAAATGAAACTTTACCTTTGTTCTGTGGATCAGTATGATTTTAGCGATACCAAATTTTTATCATTTCTGGTAAGTTTTAATAAAAAAATAAAAAATCGAAAACATTTTTAGAGATCAATTATACCATAGACTATTTTTGCAGTCTATGGCGAAAACACAATGGGGCCAAATTTAAAGGGGTCATCTGAGACTAAAAAATGTCCCCTATTTGCCCTGGCCCCTCACACTGAATATACTTACCTGGCTCCCCACTCCCCTGTGCCGCTCCTAGTCCCTGCTGCAGCTTCTCCCTGTGTGCGGGTGAAAACGTCCTTTGTCGAGCCTCCCTAGCATCGCGGGAGAACCTAGGAAGGCTTGTCCCCGCCTGCCATTGGATGCTCTTTGTTCCCCCGACTCTGGAAGTTTTCATCCACGCACAGGGAGAAGCTGCAGTAGCGGTGCAGAGACCAGGAGCGGCGCAGGGAGCCAGGTAAGTATATTCAGTGTGAGGGTCCTGGGCATATGGGGGAGATTACAATGCTTAATACGAATGAGCAAATCGATTGAGGGTCTCTCCTTGCAGGTAAACCTCCTGCTGCTTTATTGACATGGCCGGACAACTCGCTCGGCCCTGATAATTTTACAACTGTGCTGCTTCTTCAAGTAGTGATGCAAGTGCAGAGGCTCTGATTCTACTTCCAGAGCAACAACTGTTCATGCCTACTGCAGAATAATTAAGAGGTCATCATTTTGGCACATCTTCATCAGGTCCATGTGGCAAAAAATGAAACCAGCTGCAACAAGGGTGCTGGTGTGTAATGTGTGCTAGTTTTTCTCGTGCATATATTTATAAACACTAAAAAATAAATATCAAGCACACTGCATACACAGATTTATATGAAAATAAATCAATATTTTATTAAATATAAGTTAAAATTTACAAACATGTAATATGAAATCGACAGATCAGCCACATGGAGGAGCCACAACATAGGTCACATAGATAGTAACGTAAGCATGTAACAGCAGTAAATATAAGTATAAACCAAAATATGGCACTGCAAATAATACATAATAGTTTATAGACCAAGAAGTGTGCTCCTCCAAAACCATTCCAACACGTTTTTTGTGTCAGCTTCCTCAGGAAAAATTGGTACATATATTGGTAAATGTGTTGGGCCACCCCCTCATGTACATACTGTACACTGTCCACTTTTTGTACAAGTGGTAAGGGTGACAAAGAAGGAGGAAAAGTCAAAATTTTGTCACAAAACCGGACTTACAGCAAAAATTGTGAATTCTGTACCCCAGAATAGTGGAACACAAGAATCATACATTTCCCTTCTAGGTTCCTATTAAGCTTTGCATAAGTATGTCACCATAGGAGGGGGTATGTGGGGTTAGGGATGTTCAGTCCACTGCATTAGAGTGTCTATCACATAGCCTCCTGCAAATTAAAGGTGGCTGAATGACTGTTATTACAATTGTTTGTCCCCTGTTCATGTTGTATATTGTTGGCAGCGCATTCTGCTTACGCAGTGCCACTGTGTTGCCAACAATTTTGATGCGATCATCTGACATACAAGCATTTTACTTGTTTGTCAGGTGATTGGTGGCACCTTTACACAGGCCAATTATTGGTAACAAGCAGTGGTTCCTAAGTTTACATTGTCCAAATATTAGACAGGATTAGGATTAGTAAATGTGTCCCACTGTTTGCTTTGGCGTCTAGGTGTCCATGGGCAAATTTTAGTCAACCGAACATGTTATGTTCTATATACCATCAATTATTGTCTAATTATATATTTGTGACTGTTCAATCCATTAACATGAAGCTGAATCTTATTTCATTTTTATTATGAAAAAGGAAGCGTGAGCTTGCAGATGGGGTCAAGTTTATACTACTGCTTCCCAAATGAATGTCAACCATATAAACATCCTGTTTAATTCTATACGCAACGTTTTGTTTCAGTATAAATATGCTCCCCTTCATTGACATGTTATGAAGCTGTTTGGGATCCAGCGCTGATAAACTTCCTGTTGGGCTTTTAAACACCTTCTACATGAGCTGCTAAATCTACTCACATCTACCCGCTGTACTGTAGTGTTAGAGGCTTTTCCTTATTTCATTACAGGGATCCCTGAATGATGAACAAATCACAGGGGATCCCACTGCATAGAACACAAATGATATTAAGGGGACATGAAGGGATGCTTACTTTGAAGTTACTCATCAGTGTAATACATGGACATGCCAGAAGGAGAACTGCTCTGTGTAATAGTTGTGATCTGTTCATTGTCAGTGATTTGACTGTAGTTTTGAATTTGTGTAATAATTTCTTAAAGAAGTTATGCCATGATTGAGGCAAAAAAATGAAAATCCTATATCATATAATACATGACAATCTCTTTCTAAAAACGCTAGAACCAGCTCTGTACCCAGGGCTGGGGTGAGGTATTTTGGTGTCCTAGGAGGAAAAGGCAAATTGTAAATAAATCAGTCTTAGTTGCCCATAACAAACAATCAGAGCTCAGATTTCAGTTCCTACAAGGCTCTGACAAGGTGAAAGCTGAGCTCTGATTGGTTGTTATAGACAATTAATACAGATTTACTATTAGGCAGTTTGATTTGGAGATATTGGAGGCAGGTTACTTTTTCGTGGGCCACCCTGTATAATGCTCCCACCCACATAGTTCCAGTATAAAATGCTCCTCCGTCCCCAAACCCCATAGTGCCAATATATACATGTCCCCCATAGTTCATGGCGTATATATATATTTCTTCCGCCTAAATGCCAGTAGATAATGATCTCCCCTGCTGGTGCCTGTGTATAAGGCCCCTCCATGCCCCCTTAGAGCCAGTTATATATAATGCTCCCCCTTGGTGCCCCCAGTAGACAATGACCCCCTTTTTAGTGTCATTTATATATAATACACCCCCCTTGGTGCCCCAGTAGATAAAGACCCCTTTTTTAGTGCCTTGTATATATAATGCTTCTCCCTTTGGTGCCCCAGTAGATAATGACCCCTTTTTTAGTGCCTTGTATAAATAATGCTTCTCCCTTTGGTGTCCCTAGTAGATGATGACCCTCTCTTTAGTGCCAGTCATATATTATGCTCCCCCCCCTTGGTGCACCCAGTAGACAATGACCCCCTCTTTAGTGCCAATTACATATAATGCTCACCCACCCTGGTGCCCCCAGTAGACGATGGCCCCCTCTTTAGTGTCAGTTATATATAATGCTCCCCCTTCTTGGTTCCCTGCTCTGTAGTACCTTGTATATAATGCTCTCCCCTCCTTTCCTTGCTGTTTCTAGTAGTGGTGACCTAGTGTTAAAAAAAACACACTTCATTCCCGATCCCCTGCCGCCATCTTCGATGCAGGCCAGAGCCTGAGCTGTAGCCTATGTTGCACATGTCCCAACGCAGACAGTCCCGATGACATCACTGCTCCTGCAACGAGTCTTGGGAAATGACTTGATCACGCGAGACCCAGCACAGGAAGTTATGGTGATGTCATTGAATAGCTCACTGGCTTACACGCAATCACAAAAATGTTCAGCGCCAAGTTCTGGTTTGAAAAATATAGAATATTTTTTGTGCTCCACCTATTTAAAGCGGTTATGTAGTGGCATAATATTGTTAACCCATCCTTAGGATAGGTCATCAATATCAGATTGATCGGGGTCCATATCCCGGGCCCCCCATCTGATCAGCCGTTTGAGGGGGCCAAGGTGCTTGTGCTAGCTCTGCTGCCTCTTCAATATCTACAGTGCCTTGCGAAAGTATTCGGCCCCCTGGAACTTTTCAACCTTTTGCCACATTTCAGGCTTCAAACAAAAAGATATAACATTTTAAATTTTTTGTGAAGAATCAACAACAAGTGGGTCACAATTGCGAAGTGGAACGAAATTTATTGGATCATTTTGGCGCTGGAAGACGAGACAAAAATCCCAGCGCCGTACATGTACGGCGCTCTAATCCGGCGGGCGCAGCTCGCCCGATCAGCTACAGGGGTCTGGCAGTGGCATTAACCCACAGCATTAACCCTCGCACTGCCACGTGCGGGTATCCTGCCGGGTTGCGAACACCATCGGGTCCCCATGCTGCCTTCTACGGAAGCCTGTGAGATCCAGACCCCTGGATCTCTCAGGCAGCAGGCTGTAAGTGTATTACAATTGTAATACACTTACAGCCAATGCATTACAATACAGAAGTATTGTAATGCATTGTGCAGGGGATCAGACCCCCAAAGTCCTAGACTGGGACAAAAAATAAAGTAAAAAAAAAGAAGTTAAAAAAAATAAAGTTTAACAAAAAAAATAATAAAAGTTTCAAGAAAAAAAAAGTCATTTTCCCAAAATAAATAAATTGTAAAAAATAAAGAAAAAAATGGTACCAATGAAAACTTCACCTCATTCCGCAAAAAATGAGCCCCCACATAAGACAATAACTAAAAAAAAATAAAAATCAATGGCTCCCGCAAACCAATCCATCAAAATCTGTGCTGCAAAATCCATATGGCAGTCCTTCTGTTCTGAGTCCTGTCATGTGCCCCCCACAGCAGTTTACCACCACATATGGGGTGTTGCCGTATTCAGGAGAAAATAGGTAACAAATTATGGGGTGCTTTTTTCCTGTTACCCCTTGTGAAAATGAAAAATTTGGGGCCAAAGCAACATTTTATTGGAAGAAATTAAACTTTTCATTTTCACAGCCAAGTGTTTCCAAATTCCGTAAATTCCGTAAAAGGGGGTCAAAGTGGTCAGTACCCCCCTTAATATATTCTTTAAAGGGTGTAGTTTCCAAAATGGGGTCACTTTTTGAGGGTTTCCACTGGATTTCAATTACAAAATGGTGCCTAAAAAGCATTCTAGCAAAATCTGCCTCCAAAATCCATATGGCGCTCCTTTCCTTCTGACCACTGCCACAAACCCATAGAGACGTTTACCACCACATATGGGGTATTTCTGTAAACTGTAGAATCAGAGCAATGTATATTGAGGTTTAGTTTGCTGTTAACCCTTGATGTGTAGCAAGAAAAAAATTATTAACGTGAATAATCTACCAAAAAATTTAAATTTTGAAATTTCACCTCCATTTTCCTTTAATTCTTGTGGAACACCTCAAGGGTTAATAAAGTTTGTAACATCAGTTTTTCATAATTTGAGGGGTGTAGTTTCTAAAATGGGGTCATTAGGTAAGCCTTCCAAAATCACTTTATAACTGAATTGGTGCTCAAAAATGGTTTTGGAAATTTTGTTGAGAATTTGAAAAATGGCTTCTAAACTTAGGTTTCTCACGTCCAAAAAAAGTAAAATTACATTTATAAAATGATGCCAACATAAAGTATACATATGGGGAATGTAAAATAATAACTATTTTTGGAGGTATTACTATGTATTTTGAAAGTAGAGAAATTGAAATTTAGAAATTTGCAAATTTTTCCAAATTGTTGGTAAATTTGGTATTTTTTTATAAATAAAAATGAAATATTTTGCCACAAATTTACTACTGTCATGAAGCACAATATGTGACGAGAAAACAATCTTAGAATTGTCTGGATAAGTAAAAGCGTTCTAAAGTTATTACCACATAAAGTGACACATGTCAGATTTGCAAAAATCAGCCTGGGATTTAAGGTGAAAAGTGGCTCGGTATTGAAAGGGTTAAACTTTTTTGTAATAACAAAACTGAAAAGTTGGGCGTGTAAAATTATTTGGCCCATTTACTTTCAGTTCAGAAAACTCACTCCAGAAGTTCATTGAGGATCTCTGAATGATCCAATGTTGTCCTAAATGACTGATGAAGATAAATAGAATCCACCTGTGTGGATTCAAGTCTCCGTATAAATGCACCTGCTCTGTGATAGTCTCAGGGTTCTGCATCATGAAGACCAAGGAACACACCAGGCAGGTCCATGATACTGTTGTGGAAAAGTTTAAAGCCGGATTTGGATACCAAAACATTTCCAAAGCTTTAAAGATCCCAAGGAGCACTGTGCAAGTGATCATATTGAAATGGAAGGAGTATCGGACCACTGCAAATCTACCAAGACCCGGCAGTTCCTCTAAACTTTCATCTCAAACAAGGAGAAGATTGATCAGAGATGCAGCCAAGAGGCTCATGATCACTCTGGATGAACTGCAGAGATCTACAGCTGAGGTGGGAGAGTCTGTCCATAGGACAACAATCAGTCCAACACTTCACAAATCTGGTCTTTATGGAACAGTGGCAAGAAGAAAGCCATTTCTCAAAGATATCCATAAAAAGTCTTGTTTACAGTTTGCCACAAGCCACCTGGGAGACACACCAAACATGTGGAAGAAGGTGCTCTGGTCAGATGAAACCAAAATCGAACTTTTTGGAAACAATGCAAAACGATATGTTTGGTGGGCTGATCTGAGGTCTGATGGGGGCACAGTGGGCTGATCTGAGGTCTGATGGGGGCACAGTGGGCTTATCTGAGGTCTGATGGGGGCACAATGGGCTGATCTGAGGTCTGATGGGGCACAGTGGGCTGATCTGAGGTCTGCTGGGGGCACAGTAGGCTGATCTGAGGTCTGATGGGGCACAGTGGGCTAATCTGAGGTCTGATGGGGGCACAGTGTATTGTATTTGTTCCCATTTAGTTTTTTTTACTTTAAAATAAGATATGTGCAGTGAGCATAGGGATTTGTTCATAGTTTTTTTTTTATAGTCCAACGGTCTGAGGGACAGTGAACTGTGGGGCATTGCTGGCATATGGGGACCACTATGGGGGCATCTACTTGGGGCATTGCTGGCACATCATGGGGGTATTACTGACACATTATGGGGAACACTATGGGGGCATTTATACTGGCACGTCATAGGGGACACTGTGGGGGCATCTTAAACTGGCACATTATGGGGGCACTGTCGGGAAGAGGAGAGGAGCACTATGTGGGCATTTACTAGGGGCATTATATAGGGGTATTTTGTACTTGCACACATTATAGGGGCAATATGGGGACATTAGCTCAACTGGGGGCACTAAGGTGGATTGTTTTTGTACTGGCACACATTATAAGGGACATTTTTTGTACTGGTGCTCATTTTAAGTATTGAAGGTGGCAGGATGATGGAAAAGTAGGAACCTAAGATGTCTTTTTGTCAAACTGCAGAGAGGAGAGATGGGTGAAAATTCATCATGGCACCTGGTCTGAAAGGAGAAGATGAGAAAAGAGAACGTCTGCATCAGTGGAGAAGTCACTGGATGTAAGAGGTATGTGCGCTGTATGCTGGATAGCACTGAATATAATCTGTATACAAATATGTTTTTAGTGCTAGGTACAAATGTGTATAAAATGTATATGGAGCAGGTAAATCTACTGTAAGTGTAGCCTAGGTGTAATTTATATACTGTATGGTGTATATTGTGTATGTGATTATGTGAGTGTAGTGTCTATATAGTCTGTTTATGTATGAGTACCTCCCAACCATCCCAAATCTGGCATAACTACTGTGTGGAGGGCACAATGGAGACTAGGCAGGGTTGGAACATGTACAGATAGACACTGGGTGGAATTAGAGGTGTGGGCCAGCGCTTTACAAAAACTCGCAGCACTGGTAGTTTAGCTCCTTATGCTTTTTAAAAGTGTTGTGGTATGTGTATATATGTTGTATTTATGTATGTATACCATATATATGGGGCATGTATATGTAAACACGTGTCGTGACGCCGCGTGTCTGCCGTTTAGTAAGGAACCTGTTCTTAAAAATTTGAATCCCACCCCTGTACAGGACCATTCTGGATAAAAAACCTGTTGGAGTCTGCAAAAGACCTGAGACTAAGACGGAGATTTATCTTCCAACAAGACAATGATCCCAAACATAAAGCAAAATCTACAATGGAATGGTTCGAAAATAAACATATTCAGGTCTTAGAATGGCCAAGTCAAAGTCCAGACCTGAATCCAACTGAGAATATGTGGAAAGAGCTGAAAACTGCTATTCATAAATGCTCTCCATCCAACCTCAAAGAGCTCAAGCTGTTTTGCAAGGAAGAATGGGCAAGAATTTCAGTCTCTAGATGTGCAAAACTGATAGAGACATACAGTACCCTGAGCGACTTGCAGCTGTAATCGCAGCAAAAAGTGGCGCAACAAAGTATTAACGCAAGGGGGCCGAATAATTTTGCACGCCCCACTTTTCAGTTTTATTATTACAAAAAAAGTTTAAATGATCCAATAAATTTTGTTCCACTTCACAATTGTGACCCACTTGTTGTTGATTCTTCACCAAAAATTTAAAATGTTATATCTTTTTGTTTGAAACCTGAAATGTGGCAAAAGGTTGAAAAGTTCCAGGGGGCCGAATACTTTTGCAAGGCACTGTACCTGCATGCCATCTCCCTTGAAGCGGTGGTGCGGTGTAATTAAAACTGCTCATTCCAAGTGAATGAGACGACCAGTTGTAATTATGTGCTTTATTTTCGTGATTTTTATTTTTCTTCAAATCATCCCAGATGACTACAGTTTAGAGATTCTGAACTTTCTTGGTTTGGCAAGCAGAGAAAGGTGGACTGCTCTTCTAATGCCGTTGAACATTTTGTTCTCAGTTTACTGTGTTAAGGTGCTCCTATTTAAATTTATTGGCTCAAAAGAAACAATTCCTAATCAAAAGAGATAAAGTATCTCACATTTCACAAGAACATCCTGCTGAAACGTTCATGTACAATACGCTTACCAAAAACAATCCTTAACACAGTTACCAGGTGGAAGCGTCCAACATATAATAAGTCTTAAACTTGTCTGCACTTTGACATCGACTTTGTGCAGAGATCACAAAGTCAATATTTAACTGTACCCTGCCTTTTAACTTGTTTTACTTCTTTGAACATAAAATATTTCTCACCTGCTTTCCAGATTCATGTAAACCTTGTTACACATTTCCATGGCATCAAATCCAAAAACACTGCCTTCCTTTTCCTATGCAATGGAAATTAATGCTAACTTTTAAATTGTATTATTTCTTTTCTTGTAATGAAAAACTGGTAGAAGCAGAGCTGTATTTATAGCTGGTGCCACCCTAGTAACCAAGTCTGAATACTCCCTTTCAGGGCCCAAGGTGGGGCCAGCACGAGTAGGCAGGTTCAACTAAAGTAGGTGGGGCTAACAAATGAGGCCAGCAACAGCATAGAGGGGCACTATATTGTGATACACTTTGGTACCTGGTTCTGCAGCACAACCAAATACCAAAGCACAACACAATATACTGCCCCAGCAGAACCAAATTTCACAGGCAGCACAATATACTGCCCCAGCAGAACCATATACCACATTATAGCATAATAAACTGCCCTAGCAGAACCAAATACTACAGTGAAACACAATATACTGCCCCAACAGAACCAAACACTACAGTACAACACAATATGTGCCCTTTGCCACTGGAGTGACGCTATTAGCCAAGCCTCTGGTACCCGTGTCACCCCCTGAAGTGTGACCATAAGATACGGCAGCCATAGGCAGCGTACACTGCCTCCAGGAGATGGAAGATGGCACCCTGCACTTTGGAGAAAAGCGCCAACCTCAGCCGGAGTTCTGATCCCGGGTCTGCCGCCTCTTCAAGTGGGACAGCTAACTACAACTATCTTCTCCTACCAGCCGAAGGTTGTACAGTACCAGCTTCCCTGGAAGATGGAGACCGCCGCTGCAGCAGCCAGAGGAAGACCACTACCTGAGCCCATGAAGCCGGAGGTTCTTACTCCCGTCGCATCGGCTGGAGGATCCAGCAAAATCAAGGCTCGGGTTGCTGCCACAATGCTTGCCAGTGTGACCACCCGGTCACTGCCAGAATCCGCTACTAGAGATCAGTGGAGCTCCACTACATCAACTAGCATGGCTTACAAGAGGCAGGAGCGACCTCTAATGTGTTTTAGTAGCAGCAGCCGTGAGGAGGATTTCCAATCTTTCATCTAAGGGACCCCTCAACAGTCTGCTAAACAATGAAACTAGAAGGAGTTTTGGGAGCCACAACGTGGACTACTTCTGACGGGTGAGAACTAGTTGGCCATTGTTTTAAGTTAACTTGTATTTATTGCCCCGTTTGCTCTCATTCAGATGGACACGGATTGTTAGGACTCCCAACATCAGCAGAAAAAGTAACGTCCCAGTTGCACCTAAGCATGCCAATTCCCTTTCCCCCCTATTCAGGTTATTTGGGAGCCCACTTTAAAAAAAGGGTTCTCTTTTAATATATTGGCTGCTATTTTATTACCCGATTGGATTACAATTTACCCATGTGGATTACAATTGAAGTTCTAATTCTGTCTGTGTTCCAGAAGTCTGTGTTCCAGTTTCATGCCAAGCGTCAGAAGAAAAGAGAGACTCAAACGTATCCTTCAGCCTATTATGCTTGTGATATTCTATGCACTAAAATGTTTGCACTATGCTAGTCCGCTTCAGGGAGAAGCCACAGCCGGAGCCTCTGATCCCTGGACTGCCAGCACCACCACCACAGTCCTTTCAGCTGGGTCAGCTGACAACGTCATCATTTACGTTCCAATCCACGGTGATCTACAAATGCCAACTACCATGGAAGATGAAGCCAGCAGCAGCCAGGGAAGCTGGGGCTTCTGCCCTGGATGCAACCTTGCCTCCACCGCTGCAGCCAGAAGTCCTTACCCCTGCTGTCCCGGCAGGAGGATCCGGGAAAGCACAAGTGGCTGCAGCGCTCACCAGCGTGACCACCACCCGGACCCGTTCAAGTCCGACTTCCGGAAGAAGAGGGCAGTGGAGTTCCAGCAGCTCAAGCGAGGAGGACTTCAGGTCCCTTATCTGAGGAACCCAACTACTGTCTCAAGGACACTTCAAGAGGACCTATAGGACTACACCATGGACTGCACCTGACGGGTGAGTGCTAGTTGGCACTTTTTGTGTTTGTTCACAATACAGCAGTTACCTCAGAGTGGGTTTGAAAAGGAGAAAGCCGGCCACCACTACTACATGGCCGCGGTGGCCATAACTAGGGGCAATGGTCTGATTGATGTGTGTGGGACAATGCCTATACAAATAGGCAAATCTTCTAAACGGAACATTTTATATAAATACATTCTATTAGTAATAATATTGGTATAGCTATATCTAACTATACAAACTACATTTGTGAGAAGGGTATACCCCTTTAAGTATGCTGAGTGCACTGCAGTGGTTAGGTTTATTTAAAAAAAAAGCCAATGAAATACATCTGTTTTTAATGGCCATTAAAAACTGATGCAAAGTGGTCATTTAAAACGGATACACGGCCCGAAGATGCAAACACTGACCCAAATGCTGATGACACTGACAGTGCGTCAGTTTTTAATGTGCATGTGTCACGTGCATGTTGCCTAAATGAATATCAGTTTGTAATTAGTTGATCACAGAAGTCCAGCAAATAAAGCCTTCAACAGTCAGCTCAAGGGGCTACCATGTAATAAATGATTGTGCTGATCCTTCCAGTGGACAAGACACTCTTTGCTACAGTTTTTCCAAGCAGGCTACCCATGTCTCATGTGCACATCTGTCTGCAATGTATTTTGCTGTATAGTACTCAATACAGAACCATATGTGCACCATCATTTGGCAATTTGTTCTCCATTTATTGTGCCATATAATGGATGGTTTTCAACAGTTAAAAGCACTGAAATGATTTTTGGTGACAGTTAGGCTGGGCTCACATGTGGCATATTATTGTACTACAATGCATATGCATAGGGTTTAACCCCTTTGCGCCCAGCCGGACCCCTGCTGTATGCGCCGGCATAGGTGAAAACACCGGCGCAATAACCCTTCATGAGCCGTAGTCAGCACTGACCGCGGCACATGAGATGTGACGCTGCTGTGACGGGGACCCGATGGCTTGGATGGCAGCCCGATGCCTTCCTTAGGCATCCGGCTGCCATCTACGGAAGCCTGTGAGATCCAGCCCCCTTGATCTCACAGGCAGAAGGCTGTAAGTGTATTACTGTGAATAATACACTTACAGCCAATGCATTACAATACAGAAGTATTGTAATGCATTGTAAAGGGGATCTGAACCCCAAAAGTTAAAAAAAATGTGGTAAAAAAGTGAAAAAAAGTTAAAAAATAAAGTTTAAAAAAAAAAGTTTCAAGTAAAATAAAAAAGTGCCATTTTCCCAAAATAAAGTTAAAAAAAATTTGGAAAAAAAAGGGAAAAAAAGAAAAGTAGATATATTAGGTATCGCAGCATCCGTATCGACCGGCTCTATAAAAATATCACATGATACACCCCGGCAGGTGAACGCAGTAAAAAAAAAAAAAAAAACACCAAAACAGCCATTTTTTGGTCACCTTCTCTTACAAAAAGTGTAATAGCAGGTGATCAAAAAGGCGTATTTACCCTAAAATGGTACCAATTAAACCGTCATCTCGTCCAGCAAAAAATGAGACCCTACATAAGATAATCGCCAAAAAAAATAAAAAAAAAATATTGCTCTCAGAAAATGGCAACACAAAAAAGATTTTATTTTGTTCAAAAATGCATGTAATGTGTATAACTTACCAAAAATAAAAATGTTAGACATATTGGGTATTGCCACGTCCGAAACAACCTGCTCTATAAAAATATTACATGAGATGCCCCCCCAGGTGAATGCTGTAAAACATTTTTTTTAAAAACTATGCCAAAACAGCCATTTTTTTCCTCTTGCCTAACAAAAAGTGTAATACCACACGATCAAATAAGCTTATGTACCCCAAAATGGTACCAATCAAACCGTCAACACTATGACAAAACAGCCATTTATTGGTCACCTACCCTCACAAAAATTTTAATAGCAGACGATCAAAAAGGCATATTTACCCCAAAATTGTACCAATCAAACCATCATCTCATCCCGCAAAAAATGAGACCCCACCTAAGACAATCGCCCGAAAAATAAAAAAAATATGGCTTTCAGAAATTGGCAGCACAAAAACAAGATTTAATTCTGTTCAAAAATGCGACTAATGTGTAAAACTTAACTAAAATAAAAATGTTAGACATATTGGGTATCAAATTTAAAAAAAAAACTATGCCAAAACAGCCAGTTTTTGTCACCTTGCCTCACAAAAAGTGTAACACCAAGCAATCAAAAAGTCTTATGTACCCCAAAATGGTACCAATGAAATAGTCACCTCT
This sequence comes from Rhinella marina, assembly GCA_900303285.1. Taxonomy (NCBI): domain Eukaryota; kingdom Metazoa; phylum Chordata; class Amphibia; order Anura; family Bufonidae; genus Rhinella; species Rhinella marina. The sequence continues at coordinate 215,529 of ONZH01017119.1, forward strand.
TCACTCAAAAAATAAGACCCCACATAAGACAATAACTCAAAAAATAAAAACCTATGGCACACGCAAACCAATCCATCAAAATCTGTGCTGTAAAATCCATATGGGGTTCCTTCCGTTCTGAGTCCTGCCATGTGCCCCCACAGCAGTTTACCACCACATATGGGGTGTTGCCGTATTCAGGAGAAAATGGGGAACAAATTATGGGTTGCTTTTTCTCCTGTTAGCCCTTGTGAAAATGAAAAATTTGGGGCTAAAGCAACATTTTATTGGAAGAAATGAAACTTTTCATTTTCACAGCCAAGTGTTTCCAAATTCCGTAAAACGCTTAGGGGGTCAAAGTGGTCAATACACCCCTTAATATATTCTTTGAAGGGTGTAGTTTCCAAAATGGGGTCACTTTTTGAGGGTTTCCACTGTAGGGGTACGTCAGGGTCTCTCAATTACAAAATGATGCCTAAAAACCATTCTAGCAAAATCTGCTTCCAAAATCTGTATGGCGCTCCTTTCCTTCTGACCACTGCCACATGCCCATAGAGCAGTTTACCACCACATATGGGGTATTTCCGTAAACTGCAGAATCAGAGTAATGTATATTGAGGTTTAGTTTGCTGTTAACCCTTGCTGTGTTGCAAGAAAAATTGATTAACATGAAAAATCTGCATAAAAATTAAATTTTGAAATTTCGCCTCCATTTTCCTTTAATTCTTGTAGAACACCTAAAGGGTTAACAAAGTTTGTAATGTCAGTTTTAAATAATTTGAGGGGTGTAGTTTCTAAAATGGGTTCATTTATGCGTGGTTTCCATTACGTAAGCCCCTCAAAATCACTTTATATCTGAATTGGTGCTTAAAAAAATTGTTTGGGAAATTTTGTTGAAAATTTGAAAAATGGCTTCTAAACTTCTAAGCTTTCTCACGTCCTAAAAAAGTAAAATTACATTTATAAAATGATGCCAACATAAAGTAGACAATGGGGAATGTAAAATAATAACTATTTTTGGAGGTAATACTATGTATTTTTAAAGTAGAGAAATTGAAATTTGGAAATTTGCTAATATTTCCACATTTTTGCTAAATTTTGTATTTTTTTAATAAATAAAAATTAAATATTTTGCCACAAATTTACTACTGTCATGAAGCACAATATGTGATGAGAAAACAATCTCAAAATGGCCTGGATAATTAAAAGCGTTCCAAAGTTATTACCACATAAAGTGACACATGTCAGATTAGCAAAAAATGGCCTGGGCAGGAAGGTGAAAACAGGCCCAGGGTTGAAAGGGTTAATACAATCCCATTTACATGCAAAAAAAATTAGCCATAGATTAAAAGAGATTCTCCAAGTTAAAGCAGCTCTGTCACCAGGATCAACCCTATTAAACCAGACATACTGCCTGGTAGGGCTCATCATGCAGATTAAAACGATACCTTTCTTTTGTCTGTACGATAAACAACTGAAGAGAAATCAACTCATTCATATTCAAATGAGAAGTTCGAGCACCAGGAGGCAGGGCTGAATCCTTTGAGCACTGCTTTGTAACACGACCTGTGCTGTGCACACTCCCCCTCCCCTTGATTGACAGGGCTAGATATGACGAGAGCAGAGCTGTGTCCTAGAAAGAGAGCAAAAGAGAAGAAGAAATTACACGCTTTTGGCTGGAATAGACAGAAAAAGTACAAATATTGAATCAGAGAGATAACATCTAACACCTCATTTGCAGTCTTCAGAACTGTAAAGGTTGTATAACACAGTCTGATATGGCAGACAATTGTCGGGAGGGAAGCGTTCCCTCCCGGCCATCACCTGCTCACTAGGGGAGGAGACCACTGCTGTTACATACAGCAATCTCCACTGCAGCATGGTGAGGATTGATCGCTATGCCATCGCTCTTCCCCATGTTGTGTAGTGGTTAGCCGGCGGCAGATCATAATTAGACATCATGATCTGCTGCCTGCAAATGATAATTTTTTTAACATGTCAAAAGATTTGGATTGGCCGGTGCAATCGGCGGCAGTATTACAGTATCACACTGCAACATGATCGCTAATGAGCGACCATCATTTGGGTTTGAAGACCTAGTCTACTTGCCTTGCACCCATCTCCCAACATCCACCAACATCAAGGGCACCCAAAATCACCATCAGGAGGGGACCTCCTAACCAGGGTATTCTCTGAGGTAACGAGGGCGCCCCATCCCTTTATTGTGCACCTGTCTGGAGAGAGCTGGAGAAGGATTGCCACTGTACTACTACCACCATCCACACCACAAGCACCACTTCCATCCTCTCTGCCCCACGCTTCCCCTGTGGATTCCTGCAGGTCATCAATATTGTACTCCCAGAAAACCCTATGAAGGGCAGTTACAATTTGGCTGAATGCCTGAAATATGTACAAGAACTGCAAAGAACAAATATTTCTTATTCCCCTTGCAGGTTTCTGTACCTGTACTAAAGTGCCAGTTATCATGACTTTTCAGCTGTGATTGCACATTTTATTGCTTAGCTGTGTAGTAGTGTATTAGGAATCTTATGTGTATATTATTGGTCATCAGGAAGGCATCTGAAGAGATACATGCTGCACATCGATATCTGAAATGTTTGAAGGCACTAGTCACAATTGATAATATATCATGAGCCTAATGTAAATATATAATCCAGCATAAAAATAATACTAAAATAATTTTAGTTACTTTACCTTTACACTTAGTCTTGCTGCTATATCATGTACATAGTAGTATGTTATTTGTTTTGACAAGTCATGTTATAGCGTGATCTGTCAGCATGCATTATAATGTGCAGATGGAATATACTGGTGTCAGTATACATAAATAAACGCTCGCAGCTCATGTTAGGCTTAGTATCACAGGCTGCGTTAACTCTCTTAAATATATTTTGTCAGTTACATTTTCTCTCCTTGCTTTTTTCTTTTATGCTTATTGCTCTTCCAAAATACTGCTCAAACCTATTATTTTAAGGTTAATTGTTCCACCAAAAATATTCTACAGTTTTCAAACCAGCACCTGGATTTGAATACTGTTGTAATTGCATGTAATTAAAAATTTTGTATATCCACTGAGTTATTCAATAAAATGTATCTATATAGCGCCAACTGCTGTTTGTTCTTTTTCCTATTTCTTTGACCTGCTCACTGAGAAGGCCGCACATGCTCGGTTTCATCGCTGCAGCAGAAAATACATGCCCCCTGAGCTGCCAGCTTACTATAAATCTAACAGAGCAATGAATGGGGAGATCTCTGGATCCATGTGAGGGCAGAGCTGGTTTTAGCTTTGTTAGAAAGATATTGTCATATACTATATGATGTCTGATTTTCATTTTTTTACGTTAATCATGGGATCACCCCTTTAACACTCAGTTAAACGATGCATCAGATATTTGATGAATAAGTCATGAATAAGGACTGAGTACAGTTTGAAACAAGTTGACTGGTGTGAGGAGATGTCCTGCTGTGTGCAATTTTGGACTTTTTTTTAAAGATATTTGAAATTAAAAAATCTATGGTTTTACCCAAGACCCGAGTGCTGGACCCACTACTTTGCTTCTACAATGTGGATTTGCTTCTCCTAAAGATCCGTGCACCGAGGACTGGCAAAGGCGATAAGCTGATTAGATTTATTTTTTTGTGTGATATAGAAGAGGCCTTAGGCCTCATTCCCACGTCAGTGTTTTGGTCAGTGATTTCCATCAGTGATTGTGAGCCAAAACCAGGATTGGAGCCTCCACAGACATAAGATGAAAGGAGAGATCTGCACCTGTTCTGATGGAAATCACTGACCAAAACACTGACAGTGTGAATAAGGCATTACTCACAGAAGCCCATCTGTTTTTTTAGTTGATGCTGAGAGACCTAACTAGACCTTCATGCATCCCAATTATAAGTGAACATCCCACAAGAAAATAAGTGGGGTTTGGGTAGATTGTCATAAAAAAATGTTCTTCTCTGCTTCGTTAGAGGCAGCTCTCTGGTGAGGCACAACTTAAAATGTCCTGCATTCTAGGATTGAAAATTTGAAAATTATGCTTCACCCATGCTTCTTTGTACAGAAGTGACAAGGCTGATAGAAGCTAATTTTCCTTCATCCTTATAGTGGAACAATCACACAGTTTATGAAAAGAGAAACAAATTACGGCAGAAAGGAAAGGCGTGCACGTTCATTGTCCAGATGGTATACAGGAACGATTTTTGCACTACTGCACTTTTTGATATGACAATAAGATAAGCTTTGGTGATGTAGGCTTTAGCTTAGCAACAGTGAAATCTATTTTTGTATGTAATGGGAGAAAGAAGGTCAACTAAACATCTATGTACTGTAGGTTCTGTCTTATGGGCCTTTGCCAGAAGTAGGACCCATAGCAATGGGTTAAAAAGGACTTACTAGCTCTCCTGCCATATCTTTGTTAGTGCTAATTCACATGTCAGTGTTTAATCAATGATTTCCATCAGTGATTGTGAGCCTAAACAAGGATTAGAGGCTACATAGCGATAAGGTATCAGATCTGCACCTGGTTTTGGCTCACAATTAATGTTGAGTAAACTTGTGTTTTCAAGTTCGGCGTACAAGGTTCGTGTTATACGCCGGACCATAACTTATGGTCCGTGGGAGCGGAATCCATAACAGAATTCTTAGATAACCCAAACCTTGTACGCCGAAAACGCTAATTCACTCAACACTACTCACAATCACTGATGGAAATCACTGACCAAACACTGACTGTGTGAATAAGGCATTAATGTCTGTATTCCCATAAAAGCTAAATGTTGGAAGATATTTTCTTAGAATTCTTCATTGCAATGTTCCTCTGTAAATGTATAAATAAATCGTGAAATGGATGGTAATATTTGGTATTACTCACTCCTACTCCTTGGTCTTCTCCGGGCCATGCTGCTGTGCCCTACCTGCATACAGTGTTGGTACGTACAGCGCGTACCATTACCTGACTCTGTAATCAGGTGACAGTGCAGTGCGGGCCCAAAGAAAATAAGCGGAGGCGGCTGAAGGAGAGACTGCTTGATCTGGAGAGGAGTAATGAAGCAGGAAAGGCAAGTTTTTTTATTGATTTTGAGTCTGATCTGAGGTCTGCTATGGGGTCTGAGGATCCAATAAGGGGATCTGAGGAACTTATATGGGGGTCTGACTCTGATCTGAGGTCTGATATGGGGGTCTAACTCTGATATGAGGTCTGATATGGGGGTCTGAGGATCTGATATGGGGGTCTGAGGTCTGAGATGGGGATCTGAGAATCTGATATGGAGATCTGATCTGAGGTCTGATATGGGAGTCTGAGGATCTGATAAGGGGGTCAAAGGATCTGATAAGGGGGTCTTAGTATCTGATATGGGGGTCTGATCTGAAATCTGATATGGGAGTCTGATCTCAGGTGTGATATGTGAATCTGATATGAGGTCTGATATGGGGGTCTGATCTGAAAGGTAAGGTGGTATTTTTTGTACTGACGCACATTGTAAGAGGGCACACATGGTGTGTGTCCTCCATAGTGCATGTATTCTCTTCTGTGTTGTGGTAGATATAGCACCCAATTTTAGATATTGGTGGTTATATTGGTGGTGCCTGCCCCACCCATATTCTAGGCAAGCTCTTTAATATGATCATAGGACTCAACGTCATGGACATCAAAAAGGGGTAGTGCCAAATTGTCACAAAAAAAAATATGAAGGTATCTTGACAGTATAGAAAGGTTCTATGATGTTTTGACTACAACTTCTACATCATGCTTATGTGTAGATATGGGCATGATCAAAACGATCTAAGGTGTGAGTGTGTGTTCATGCTCTCTGCTATGAAAATTTTAAAACCAGTTAAAACCAGATCGCAACTCATCTCCTTTTTTCTAATCTGTTTTTATTTTTTTCTGACCATGATTACGGGGGCTGCCATCTTTCCTGAGCTGTTCTTAACAGCATTTAGAAAGCATTAAGAAAATTGCTTTACCGAAGCCATATGGGCCATAGATATAATGGTCTGGAGCTGACCCTACTAACTTCTATGGGAGAGTTTTCTAGGGATGCTCTGTGATCTGTGCAGAGGTCATTGTACAAGGAAAGAATAGATGAGCTTTGACAGTCACCTATTGTGAATGGTGGATCCTGTCTTATCTGTACACAGAGGTGATATCATTACAGACAGGATTAGAAGGACAGACGAACAGGTAACTGCAGGAAAGTGATCTGTACAGACCAAGAAGTGACGTCAATTATTCGGCTTACTGGCCAGTGCAAAAACTGACGGATTTTATAGTTTATGTTTAAATATAGACATTGACATGGAAAATTAAAAATAACATCATCAAAAATTCTTTCAAAATATGTTAAATAGAGATGAGCGAGCACTAAAATGCTCGGATCAAATTTTTCCTGATGCTCGGGTGCTCGTTTCGAATAACGAACCCCATATGAAGTCAATGGGAGACTCGAGCATTTTTTTTTTACAGGGGACCGAGGCTCTGCATAGGGAAGGTTGCGTGAAAACCTGGAAACCTCAGAAAATGATGGAAACACCACGGAAATGGACAGGAAACAGTAGGGGCAGCATGCATGGATGCCTCTGAGGCTGCCTAATCGTACCATTATGCCAAATTCTGGGCAACAGCCTGGTAGTGACCCTCAAGGCAATTGCGCTGAACCAGACCAAGATGGGCAAGGCACATGTGCTGGCACATGTTAGGAAAGCACCCAACTAGGTGCAACGAAGGTCCATCACCGCCTGCAGGTGACACCACTGCTCATGCTGGCACTGCTGTGCTATCCCCCGCCCCACGACGCAGGCATAAGCCTGACACAGCATGGTGACAGTGCAGTGACACCAACAAGTGACCAAGTTAGATTGAGGTAGCAGGTGAACCACCCAAAAATGTAGCCTGACACAGCATGGCGGTGAACCCATAGTGACCAAGTTAGACTCAGGTGGCAGGTGAAGCACCCAAAAATTTAGCCTGACGCAGCATGGCAGTGACACCACCAATGCCTTGGCCAGACTGAGATTGCAGTCAAATGTCTGTAGGTGAGCCTCCCAAAAATTTGTTTTGGAGTGTCTGTAGTTGACCCTCCTGTAAAATTTTTTTTTTTGTTTTTCCTGTTATTAGTTTATGTACAACCCATGGCTGGCATGGTGGGAATATATAGGTTTGCTTCACAGACGGTCCACTGCACCGTTACATTTTCTTCATCATTGCCAATTACTTTTTCACCAACTGTTGTCTGGCAATGATAAAGGGGAAGGTGAATCCACTGCCGAAGAAAAGTGTCATCCTCCTACAAGTCTCCACTCCTCAATTCAAAAGGGGATGTTCTTGCCGTGGCCTTCCTCATAGTGGCCGTTTCTGCAGACGACAGAGGTGGTGTACCTACGGACAGCCTGACCGAACATGATGGCAGACGGGGAGACACTCCCTCATGTAAAATTGTTTTTTGAGTGTCTGTATTTGACGCTACTAAAAAATTTATTGGAGAGAGGGCCTGTAGGTGGCCCTCCGTAAACATTGTTTGTATAGAGCGCCAGTTGGCCCTCAGAAACATTGCCTGTTGGCTCAGCGTTTCTGTGCGAAGAGGAGGAGGAGGAGGGGGGGTTGGAGGAAGAGGCATAATAAGTCTGAGAAACCGTGACCGAGGTATGCCCCGCAATCCTTGGTGTGGGCATTACATGAGTGGCCCCAGGGTCAGACTCGATCCCAGCCTCTACCAAGTTAACCCAATGTGCCGTCAGGGAGATATAGTGTCCCTGCCCACCAGCACTTGTCCACGTGTCCGTGGTTAGGTGGACCTCATCACTAACCGCGTTGGTCAGGGCACGGATGATGTTCTGTGACACGTGCTGGTGTAGGGCTGGGACGGCACATCAGTAAAAATAGTGGCGGCTGGGGACCAAGTACCGAGGGACAGCCACCGCCATCAGGTTGCGGAAAGCCTCAGTCTCTACCAGTCTATAGGGCAGCATCTCCAGGCTCAGCAATTTGGAGATGTGGACGTTTAGGGCTTGGACATGTGGGTGGCTGGAATTGTATTTGGGCTTGCGCTCAAATGTCTGCTTCAAAGACAGCTGAACGCTGCGCTGGGACACATTGGTGGAGGTTGTGGAGGATCGTGCAGGTGAATGGGTGGTTGTAGGGTGGGAGGCGCTCGTGCCGGGGTCCTGGGCGGGGGGTGGACTCGCCAAGCCAGCATGTGACACAGGGGAAGGGGCAGTGGTGTGACCCGCAGGAGGTGAACGGCCTTGGTTCCACTGAGTCGGGTGTTTAGCACTCATATGCCTGCACATGTTGGTAGTGGTTAGGCTGGTAGTGGTGGCTCCCCTGCTGATCTTGGTGTGACACAGGTTGCACACCACAGTCCGTCGGTCATCCTCAGTTTCTTTAAAAAACCTCCAGACTTGCGAACATCTAGGCCTCGGCACGGGAACTTGACTCCATGAAACAGTTGCTGATCTACCTGCTCTGGCCCTGCTTCTCCCTCTGGCCACCCCACTGCTTCTTCCAACCTGTTCTGGTGCTGCACTTGCCTCCACTTCAGAAGCACTGTCTTGAGTTGGATTACCGACCCAGCTCGGGTCAGTCACCTCATCATCCACCAGCTCTTCCTCCGATTCCTCACTCTGCTCCCCCCTCCGACTTACTGCCCTGACAACAACGTCACTGTCTGACAACCGTGTCTCATCATCATCATCATCATCATCATCCAACACCTCTTCACGCACTACTTGCACTAATTTCACACTCTCATCACCCACAGACTGCGAAAGTTCTAAATTTTGGGCATCGGGACAGAGCAACTGCTCAGGTTGCTGTTGAGCAGTGGTTTGTGTCTCTGGGTAGGGTCCTGAAAAGAGTTCCTGTGAGTATGCCGGATCTGAATCCATACTTTCTGTGGGGGGGGGGCAGGCTGGGGGGAAGGAGGTTGAGCTGGAGGAGCCAGAGGTCTACTCCCTTGGCTAGCGTGGGTGGACTGCATGGAAGACTGGGTGGTGGATAAATTACTGGATGCATTGTCCGCTATCCACGTCATCACCTGTTCGCACTGTTGTGGTTTCAATAATGGTGTACCACGTGAACCAGTAAGTTGCGAGATGAAGCTAGGGAGCGAAACTCTGCAGCGTTCCACTCCTCCCTCATCAACATGTACTGTGTCACCCTGCCCAGGACCACGGCCTCTGCCCCCTACACTACTTGAACGCCCACGCCCGCGCCCACGCCCTCGACCCTTAGCCCTTGGGTTCAACATTTTGTATATTCACCAAACTGTCGAGTTAATATCTGAGGCCAAAACCGTATTCAGTAGACAGTAGAATTACTATCTGAGACAAAAAATTGTCTTTAGTCTTTAGACTCCAGCTATTGCACCGCAAACCACTCAATTTTGCACTGGACTGTAGATTATATAACTGAGAATAAAAACGTATTCTCTAGACTGTGGCTAGTGTATCACACACCTCGCAATTGTTCACTGGACTGTAGTTTATATAATTGAGTGAAAAAAAATTATTCTCTAGACTGCGGCTAGTGTATCGCACACCTCACAATTGTTCACTGGACTGTAGTTTATATAATTGAGTGAAAAAAATTATTCTCTAGACTGCGGCTAGTGTATCGCACACCTCACAATTGTTCACTGGACTGTAGTTTATATAATTGAGTGAAAAAAATTATTCTCTAGACTGCGGCTAGTGTATCGCACACCTCACAATTGTTCACTGGACTGTAGTTTATATAATTGAGTGAAAAAAATTATTCTCTAGACTGCGGCTAGTGTATCACACACCTCACAATTGTTCACTGGACTGTAGTTTATATAATTGAGTGAAAAAAACGTATTCTCTAGACTGCGGCTAGTGTATCGCACACCTCACAATTATTCACTGGACTGTAGTTTATATGATTGAGTGAAAAAAATTATTCTCTACACTGCGGCTAGTGTATCACACACCTCACAATTGTTCACTGGACTGTAGTTTATATAATTGAGTGAAAAAAATTATTCTCTAGACTGCGGCTAGTGTATCACACACCTCACAATTGTTCACTGGACTGTAGTTTATATAATTGAGTGAAAAAAAATTATTCTCTAGACTGTGGCTAGTGTATCGCACACCTCACAATTAGAGATGAGCGAGCATGCTCGTCCGAGCTTGGTGCTCGTTCAAGCATTAGGGTACTCGTAAGTGCTCAATGCTCGGACGAGCATCTCGCCATGCTTGAGGAAATGGCATCTCCCGCCTTTTGAATTTTTGGCGGCTATAAACTCAGCCAATCACAAGCCAGGAGACTCTGCGGTACAACCAGCATCACATGGGGCCCTTACATGTCGATAGCAGGAGTTGGCTGGCGTAATCAGGTGACCCTGGAATATACTAGTGACTGCCCGCGGTGCTCAGCTCAGTCGCTGCCTGGATGCCGTTAGGGACAGATCTGCAGTGTGATACAGGGAGCGTGTTAGGGTGTTCTACTAGATTTGTGTTAGGCAGGAGTGATTCTAAAAGAACCCAACAGCCCTTGTTAGGGCTACAAGACCCTTTTTTTATCTGCTTGTGGCTGGGCTTGCTGGCACTAGTAGTGCAGCTACTGCCATATTTGCAGCAGTGTGGAACCATTCTGTGTGTCACAGTTCAGCTGTCCAGTCACCACAAACCACAATCCATATTTTCTGTCCAGGTGACCCATACTGTACGTCACGTAATCAAATACAGTCTTTTGCTCTCACTGATACAGCTACATTAGAAAAATCTCTGTGCGACATTTGTCTGGGTTGCAGTGAAAATAGCCACAGTCAGCAGGGGCTGAGTTTGCTCTCTGATATATTCTGCACGTCACGTAAAAAAAAAAAGAACACAAAAAAAATTGTGTTTTTTTTTTTAATCTCAGTGATACAAATCCATTTCATACAGCTGTGTGGAACCATTCTGTGTGTCACAGTTCAGCTGTCCAGTCACCACAAACCACAATCCGTATTTTCTGTCCCGGTGACCCATACTGTACGTCACGTAATCAAATACGGTCTTTTACTTCACTGATACAGCTACATTAGAAAAATCTCTGTGCGACATTTGTCTGGGTTGCACATTTTTTTTTTTGGTATATATAATACACTTATATACAGAAAATGTTGAACCCCAGGGCTAAGGGTCGAGGACGAGGGCGTGGGCGTGGGCATTCAATTACTGCAGGGGGCAGAGGCCATGGTCCTGGGCAGGGTGAGACAGTACCTGCTGATGAGGGAGCAGGGGAACGCCACAGAGCTACACTCCCTAGCTTCATGTCTGAACTTACAGGGACACGTGGTAGAGCACTGTTGAAACCACAACAGTGCAAACAAGTGATGTCGTGGATTGCGGACAATGCTTCAAGTAATTTGTCCACCAGTCAGTCTTTCATGCAGTCCACCCATGTTACCCAAGGGAGCACTCCTCTGGCTCCTCCACCTCAACCTCCTTCCCCCCAGTCTGCCCCCTCCCAGGAAAATTTGGAAAGCGATCTGGCATACTCTCAGGAACTGTTTTCTGGACCCTTCCCAGAGTCACAAACCACTTCTCAGGTTGCTGCTGACCTCTTTCCCGATGCCCAAGTTTTCCAACTGTCGCAGTCTGTGGGTGATGACATTGTTGACTTAGTGGAAGAAGTGTGTAAAGAGTTGTCGGACGATGAGGAGACACGGTTGTCATACAGTGGTGAAGTTGTTGTCAGGGCAGGAAGTCCGAGGGGGGAGCAGACTGAGGAATCAGAGGATGACGAGGTGACTGACCCAAGCTGGGTTGATAAGCCGAGTGAAGACAGTGCTTCTGAGGCGGAGGCGAGTGCTGCACCAGAACAGGTTGGAAGGGGCAGTGGTGTGGCCAGAGGGAGAAGCAGGGCCAGAGCTGGTGCATCAGCAGCAACTGTTTCACGTAGTGAAGCTCCCGTGGCGAGGCCTAGATGTTCGCAAGTCTGAAGGTTCTTTAAAGAAATTGAGGATGACCGACGGACTGTGGTGTGCAACCTGCGCCACACCAGGATCAGCAGGGGTGCCACCACTACTAGCCTAATCACCACCAGCATGCGCAGGCATATGAGTGCTAAACACCCCACTCAATGGAACCAAGGCCGTTCACCTCCTGCGGGTCCCACCACTGCTCCTTCCCCTGTGTCACTCACTGCCTCTGCTAGTCAACCCCCTGCCCAGGACCCCGGCACAAGCGCCTCCCGTCGGAAAACCACACCTTCGCCTCCACGATCCTCCACAGCGTCCACCAATGTGTCCCTGCGCAGCGTTCAGCTGTCTTTACAGCAGACGCTGCAGTGCAAGAGGAAATACAGTTCCACCCACCCACATGCCCAAGCCCTCAACGTCCACATCTCCAAATTGCTGAGCCTGGAGATGCTGCCCTATAGGCTGGTAGAGACCGAGGCCTTTCGCAACCTCATGGCAGTGGCTGCCCCTCGGTATTCGGTCCCCAGCCGCCACTATTTTCCCCGAAGTGCCGTCCCAGCCCTACACCAGCACGTGTCACAGAACATCATCCATGCCCTGACCAACGCTGTTTCTGAGAAGGTCCACCTAACCACGGACACGTGGACAAGTGCTGCCGGGCAGGGACACTATATATCACTGACGGCACATTGGGTTAACTTGGTGGAGGCTGGGGCCGAGTCTGACCCTGGGGCCGCTCATGTACTGCCCACACCAGGATTGCGGGGCCTACCTCGGTCACGGTCTCTCAGACATACTGCGCCTCCTCCTCCGACCCCTCCTCCTCCTCCACCTCCTCCTCTGAATTACCATCCGCGGGCACAGCGCCTTCAGTCGGTAGCTCTAGGCGCAGCAGCAGTGCGATAGCGTGTTGTCAGAGCAGGTATTCAGTGCAGCTGGTGGCATCATCACCGATAAGCGTACACGCCTGTCAACTGACAGCGTTGACAGACTGACGCTTATTAAAATGAACAAAGCCTGGATTTCACTGGAATTCAAATCTCCTCCGGGGGAAAGCAGCTAAAGATTAACATTACTTATGTATCCGATTCCTTTTCTCTACTCCTCCTACTCCTCCTCTTCCTTGTCGTCTTTGCCTAACGCTGACCCAAAACGCAATTTTTAGAGGCCAACCGGCACTCTTTACGACAATTTTTCCTGAGGGCCCCCTACAGGCCCTCTCTCCAAACAATTTTTCCAGAGGGCCACCTACAGGCACTCTCTCCAAACAATTTTTCCGCAGTGTCAACTACAGACACTGTAAAACAATGTTTCAGGAGCGTCAAATAGACAGTCCAAAACAATTTTTCAGGAGGCGCAAGTACCGACATTTAAAAAAAAATTTTTTTTGCTGACTTTATGTACTCCGAAAAGAAAAAAAATTTTTGGAGGCTCAACAAAAGCCATTTCACTGCATTCTCAGTCGGACAAAGTCATTGGTGGTGTAACCGCCATGCTGTGTCAGGCTAAATTTTTGGGTGCTTCACCCAGCTACCGCATACTAACTCAGTCACTCTGTTGTCACCGCCATACAGGCCCACGAAAAATGTTTATGGGGTTCGCCTGCTCCCGCAGTGTCACTAGCTCACTCTGTTGTCACCACCATAGTGGTTTGCACTATAGCATCCCAAGTCTGCACATTCCACTTTTTCTCTCCAAGTGATCGATACTACACGTCACATTAGAAAATACGTTCTTTTGCTCTCAGTGATACAAATCCATTTCATACAGCTCAGTGGAACAATTCTGTGAGTTACAGTCCAGCACCTCAGTCTGCCCAGACCACAATTCGTTGTTTCTGTGTAATTGATCTATACTGCACGTCACGTAAAAAATACGTTTTTTTGCTCTCAGTGATACAAATCCATTTTATAAAATCCTTTTTTTCTCTTTAACTGATCTATACTAAACGTCACTTTTAAAAATACGTCTTTTTCCTCTCTTTCTATCTCTCCAAACTATTTTTCCGGATAGGTGACGTATACGATATTAAACTGAGAAGAATACATACAACACATGCCCCACTTGATCAATTTCATAGTTGACAACCGTACCTAAATTGACAGCCACAGCCATACAGGGCCACGCTAAATTTTTCCTGTGCTCTACCTGCTACCGTCGTGTAGCTCGGTCAATGTGTAGTCACAGCCATACAGGGCCACGCTAAATTTTTCCTGTGCTCTACCTGCTACCGTCGTGTAGCTCGGTCAATGTGTAGTCACAGCCATACAGGGCGACGCTAAATTATTTATGTGCTCTACCTGCTACCGTCGTGTAGCTCGGTCACTCTGACCGAGTCTGACCCTGGGGCCGCTCATGTACTGCCCACTTGGAGGATTGCGGGGCCTACCTCGGTCAAGTTTCTCAGACTTACTATGCCTCTTCCTCCAACCCCTCCTCTCCTCCTTCGAATACCCATCCGTGCTTCACCTCCTGC